>JAAAKL020004795.1:0-20344 GCA_010016065.2 Carybdea cf. marsupialis auct. non (Linnaeus, 1758)
GGAATTGAACCCTGACCCTCTAGAACATCTAGATCTGATGGCCAGGAACTTATCCACTAGACCACGGCGGCTCTTAAGCTAGGAGTCTTACTGTCTTAATATGTGATGTTTATCTGTTTTTATTTACCCTACTAGCGCACTATCAGCTCTCAAAGTCTGGTAACTCCCTGGAGAAAGCGCACCTTGCTTACCCGCGGGAAGTATGATGCGGCGCGAAGATTCGATTTGGAAACTTATCATAATCACTGTTCAGGCGACAGTTTATAAACATTTCACACATTGCTGACCTAATAGAGCCCAGCAACATTCTCATGATGCTCGTGCTTTACTTTACTTGCATTGGAAAATTTAATGGGTGCAGAGTCATAGGTCAAATGTCGTTGACGTGACCCTATGCGTCAAATTGCGTCGCACTGCTTTTCAGCAGAAATCATGTGACATTGGGTCTGAATCACTGATCTCTAAAAAAGACTGAGTCGAGCTTACTGTTATTTTCAACAGCGAAAAATTGTGATCACGAATACTTGTCTCCGTAATTTAAAATAGCGTAGGAAGGTCCGCCATGTTACATACCATTGTTTATAAGCTTTGTGCGATGGGGACTGAAATGGCGTCCAACGACTGACCTCACTTTCAGACTGAAGATGCTCGATCCAGTATTTTTTAGAGATCAGTGGTCTAAATGCGCTGTATTTCTTCGAGTCGAATAAGTAGCGCCTCACTAGAGGTTACCATTTTCCTCCATTTACATATTTTTTACAGATTTTGCAGTATGGAGAAAGCAAGCACTACTAGAGATGGGTACACTTTAATCGGTGAGAATCTCTGCGGAAAAGGGCAAACGGAAATGCAATAAAGGAGATAATCTGCTTAAGATCTGAAATTGCTGCAAAACTATCATAAAGAACTTTAAAGCAACCAAGTAAAAGCCCAATGGGATGATATTGATGCCATTATTGATTAGTGTTTAGGACTTTGATTTATGCAAGCTGACCCTATGAACATGATCTGTTCATGATTGTCAAGACGTAGTTCCCCTATTTAGCATTGCCGCCCATAGTTCTAAGGTATTGATTGTTGATATACTGTGATACAATCCTTTAGTACTAACAATGATATTAATAGTCTGATTTATTGATACTGAAGTCCACTGGGAGACAGGGTATTTATGTATTAGAAGTACCAGCCAGAATATCGTGACAAACGTTTCCATGTTTTCAAATTGGCGTCAAAATAGACAATTTTTTATTGCAAAATGTTGAAATCTTCTTACATCTGTAAAGTACTGAACTAGTATTGCAATCGTTATTATTGGCAAAATAGTGATAACTGTTATTTTGCTCTTTATCTAGATAATTTTCAACAAAGTGGAAGATTGAGTATTGCTGAATATTTCCATTTGAGGAAATTTCCATTTGCAGTTCCCCTTATATATTTTTTACTACTCATTTTCTTATGAATTGTTAATGGTGATTTAATGTTTAATCAAAATAATGCTGCCTTATCATAGGTGTACTGAAAGTTAGACTCTGCATTTTTCAGTCCCCCAGAAGCTATGCTGACAGGATAGAGTTAAATGTAGAGAATGACATCCGTTGTTGTCTTTGTTTATCCCTATTCCTTCAAGCCTAAATTTTCTAATTTGTCGAAGATCTTTGCCTATTCTACTTTCTTAGGTTGGACGCAGAGTGAACTATTGAGGCATTTGTTCAAGACAGCTCCTACGTTATTCACGAGTTAATATAAAGCCTGACGCCATTGCTGAGTGATGAAAAACATACACTAGCGGAAACTGAGTGGAGAGGTAGAGGTGGAGGGAATACATCTGCTTATAAGACTGGCGAGCTTTTGGCGGCCAGATGAAACAAACATTTTGCCCCCTATTTGGTAGTACAGGGTTTCACATTATCCGGAGTATAAAACCCTTTGCCCATGTAAACCTTTGCGTCAGGTCTTCTACATTAGCGTGCCCCAACCTTCGTCAATGAAAATACCTAAGGATACCACTTGTATACCCACTATGTCATAGAAGCACCTGCTTAAAATTGAAGTGTTACCAACAAATAAATGTGTGATACAGTAAATACACAGAGCGCTCCCTTACTCTAACATCAACTTTATAGTAGATGACCTTCCAAATGGTATAAATGGACATATGAAGCCGCTAAGCCTGTTGAATATTAGGAAAATAAAACACCGTAAAGATATGAATGTGGTAAAACATGATTCTGTTATAAGTTCATAGGCCAAGCAGGCTCACAAATAAAGTGCTGGACGCCTCATTTGGATATGTAAACTATACAGAGAAAGAAAACGGTAAACACAGGGTGCTAATATATCATGTATCCATTCATGATCATGAATCGTTTTCAAGCGTTTCAAGACGTCATGTACTGTGGAAATCCCACGAAAGTTTACAGTTCTAGATCTTATAAATGGAGTGATGCGAATAAGAGCCTCTATGAAGGATGATCATATTTTCTTGAAATTTCACCTTCCATTCCAACAATAAGGATTGCTGATATCGCACAGAATTCTCTGAAAGTTTCGTAAACACTTTCAATGTCAAATTCTGCACTTTCCCGTACAATACTATGCTCTCCCGCAAATGAGAGCCTCTATGAAGGATGATTATATTTGCTTGAAATTTCACCTTCTCTGTTAAGAATTTGAATCGGTGATGTCGCACAGAATTCTCTCAGGGGTTAATAAACACCTATCTTTGTCAAGTTCTGCACTTTCCCGTACAATATTATGGTATCCCGCAGCTAAGAGCTTGTATGAATGTTGATTATACTTGCTTTATATTGCACCTTTCGAGTTTAACGATTTGAGTCGGTGATGTCGCACAGGATTCTCTCAGGCGTTTATAAACACCTTACTTTGACAAGCTCGGCACTTCCCCTACCATACTATGCCGTCGACAAACAATGTAGACGAACTGAGCCTAGGAAGTGAATAACCCAGGTTACAATATCTGAGGTTTGGTTATTGTTTACTCAGAGTTTACGACATCCATTGGAATATTGACCTTATGATGAAAGCAATCCAAACCTGCTGGTAAGAAATACCATCAAGATAAAAGCTAGATCAGAATAACGTATCGGCTAAAGAATATTTAGGTAGTACCAGTAGAAATGCACAATTTTAAGACTTTGTGACCAAGGGTATTGATAAGATCGATATTGTAATACTAAAGTGATTGCATTTCTAGTAGTTTGAAGGATTTTCCACAGAGCAATGATTCAAATAATAATGATCTTGCTGTCATCAATTCCAGAAGTACTGTAATCTCTCTGATTCTGATAACAAGAATGGATTTCTCTAATTCACGACACAGTTCACTTTAAGTACAATAAATGAAGAGAGACAGAGAAGAGATGAGAACATTTCCCGAAGAATTATGGGATCACAGTGTGGGATAAAATGAAGCATTAAGGAGTATGATTATTATGACCACGAGTAAGTAAGTAGGTTATAAACACTGTCTGGTGGAATTATCTGATGTACACTCTAATTAGTAATGAGAATCATTCTATATGGAGTGAGGCAGTCTGGTTTAAATTCTCACCTATTTATTGAGCAAAAATGATCTTACATTTTTCCTGATGCAGATCATTTTTGACATGCTCAAGTCTTCACAGCAATACTTCAGAAAAAAGAGCGGTTCGTCTTTTACATCGGTTCGTTTTTTACATCGATTCGTCTTTTACATCGATTCGTCTTTTACATCGGTTTGTCTTTTACATCGGTTCGTCTTTTATATCGGTTCGTCTTTTATATCAGTTCGTCTTTTACATCGGTTCGTCTACAAGTTTCATTTAGATTTTAAGCAGTGCTGTTTTCAGAAAGGTACTCTTAAACTCAGAAATAGAACGATGTAGGAAAGTAGAAACTTCTAAGCAATTAGCCACATTAAAAGTATTTTAAATGATTGTGAAAGATAAAAATTGGTAGGAAATCTGAGTACATTATTCTTACTATGGAAATATGTGCCCAGAAAAAAGTTAGTAGATGCGGCATCATGAAAGGGGAGTGGGAAGAGTAGAGCTTCACTTCCTGTTTAATAGCAAAGAAAACTTTAGATAAAAGAAGACTTACTTTGATTAAAAGCTCCCATTTTCCAGGAAGCCGAGGCAAGGAAAGCACAATCAAAGTCAGAGAGAAAGTGAAAACAATCAATAGAATAGACGAATGCTAAAAACATAGAGAGGTAGGATGTGGTATTCTGGTTGCAAGTGAAACTCACAGTCGATCCGACAAGCTTGTGACTTACATACTCCTAGGCACAAAAGCAACACTTAAAATGCTAAATGATACTTGGGCGTAGTGACTTTAAATAATGTGTCCTAAGAGTCAGGGCCGGCGAAATGCTTTTAGAGGAAGGGGATGGGGCAAACAGTTGTGTCAGTATAACTACTTTACATGCACAATGTTTCAGACTAAACTTAGAAGAAAAGTGGTAGGAGGGCATAGCCCCCGGCCTCTCCCCTGTTTCTCCGGCCCTGCTAAGAGTGTTCCTGACAAATGAAGCTAATTTTACTTTTAGAAGGCATGTAATACGTAACAGGTGCAGAAGAAAATTTTGTGAGCATTTTACTAAATCTGATATTAATAAAAATTGATGGGAGACACCTTTACTTACTAGAATGTTGCGGAACTTATAGGGAATATCATTGAAACATATTTTCTTCTGCACCTAATACGTGCATGAAAAAAGATTGGCGCCCGTTCCCCACTGCCTAGAAATCCACGGATGGACAGGAAACCCTTCCGATGTTTCCGGCCAATATTTCCATATTGGTAAATTTGCAAATATTTCGGAGTGCATTAAAAATGTAACGAAACAAAATTAAAGAAAATCTTCTAAGTAGTCACCTGGTTACATACATCAATCTTCTAATTAAGTTCTTTAGTATAAAGTTAGATTAAAATTGAACTGAAGGTGTTACATAAAGTCAACATCTTCACAAGATGTTAATAAAAATTAACACACATTCGACGGTTGCAAGAATAAAATCCACACGGTCAATAAATTAATAGGCAGCAATGAAAATGTTTAAATAGTTCTCCAACGGAGCTTTCACTTCAGTCAAACCTTTTATATGGAATCTGCTGTTAGACTCCCACACTGATTTTAGATCTTTAGGTTCAGTACATTCTTCTGCGTTCTATTCTATTCACTTCACTTAATTTGATTCATCTGTGTTTTTATATACTATTGATTATAGGACATTCGTAACACAGTTTTTATCGCGATCGGTATCAAGGGCGTCTTGTCTTGCAACGGTTCAAATCACATCTTGATGACCACAAATATTTCGTCGATATTGATCGGTCAAGAGAAACAGCGAAGGACCTTGAATGCTAACTCCCCAAAGACTCAACCTTTGTTCATTCCTGTGCCTCTTGCAAACTGCAAATATCTGCAGGCTGTTAAGAACCGAGTCCCATCTCATTTGCATGCTAATGAAATGTAATTGTATGAGACATTCAGATTGTTAGGGATCCATCGGATGGATGTCGCATGTAATCAAATTAGTGCCTGTCTTAGTAATATTCAAGCGTAAAAATGTCTTATGATGATTTGGGATGATCTGAGATGAGGGGAGCCTGAATTTCTATATATTAATTCAAAATTTCACAGGCAGTCAAAGACATAGTATGCATTGCCGAATAGGAGATACACAGAACACTTAATTCTAGTGAGATAAAGGCACATATGTTGAGTAACCGCCCTCAATTGAACAAGCCCTGTACACTGACTACGACAATTGACAAATTCCAAAAGGCAATCCTTGGTGATGTCAATCACAGAAGTATACGGAACAAAATTGTAAGCAATGTACCTGCTTATAAACGATATTTAATCTTGGTAGACTTCAGAATAAAATTTCAGAGAAGGGCGTGAATGTCAAACAATACATCTCGACTCCTTTTCAAACATTTATGAAAGCAGTACTTGCAAAAACAAACAAACTTGTTCAAGACAACAAGCAACCCTTGATAATACTGTTTTTCCTACGTCAAATTTTGTTTTGTTTCCGTATCCTTTGTCGTTGTGACAGTGATACCAGTGCTGGGGTAACTGACAGAGTAAAGGTAGAGGTCGTTGCGTTTCAGATTGAGTAAGAGCTATGGCATGAATTTGTTGTTCGGATTACAGGACAAATGGACCAGACTTCCGAAACTAAACGGGATGATAGGAAAGGCTCCAAAATACGGTACTGTCGACGAATACAAGGCGACCGGTCACCCTATCTCAACGACCTTTTGGAAAAGAGGAGAAAGTCTGAAGAATTCCTTAGGCGTTTTTAACGATGAAGTACACTTAAGATTACTTCTGGCTTTACGTTAGATGATAAACGTTGAAAGGTCTCTATATCGTACAGAAAGTTTGAAGAATCGCCATTTGTTTGTTGGAAGATTGAAAGGGCATCCACTTTTTCACGGCTCTTTGGATAAAGCAATGTAATAAAGTAGTCAAAATTAACGGTTGATATGATGATCTCGGGATTGTGCCAATCTTTTGCATTAAAGTTCAAGCAAATTTCACTCTTAGTTTACTACATACAAACCGTCTGTCTCGGAATGAATCATACCCGCTAGGGATGATTGAATCCTTAATCTTCTTGAAGGTGTTGTCGGCGAGAGGTCAATGAAGAAAAACGTTATACTTTTCTCGATAACCATAATTTTTTCTCCTTTGTGTTTATTAAGAGTTCTATCTTTAGTCTGAGATCTTTAGTATAGGCAGAAGTGACATGAACTTCTCTTTACCTTAGAAAAAGAGTATCTTATCATCTGCACGACATAGATTACAGGTAGGCTTATATCTAATCATGACTTATGTTACAGGGTTTGGATTTCCTCTTGCAAGGTGTCCTCTGTATAAATTTTGAAAGCGAGGGGGATAAAATGCAACATTGTTTGATGTCGTGGCCAATAGGGGAGATTGTTGATGATCCAAACATAGCTCTGACCGTGGCCTCTTATGCTGACAGCGAGTGTGCAAGGAGTTGTTGCAAAGCTCATGTAATTCATATCAATACAAAAGGGTTGGTGGTTGACTATGTCGAATGCACTAGTATAATCAATAAAGTACAGGTACAGAGCGATGTTACATTCTTGGTGCTCCTTCTAGAGAGATTATCATGAATTACCGCTGATCAAGTCAAACTAACGACTATTTGAATGCATTCAATCCAACTTGTATTTCTTAAGCTTGTTTTTATGATTTACCGTGCCAAATTTATTCCTTTGCAATAATGACAGAGCCTCTTTTGTACCCGAAAGCATCAAACCTGGCATTTGACAGATGCACTACCACACTCAATCGTCTTAATTCTGTCAATCCTGTTGTAGCAATGCATCATGGTTCATTATGATCCTGACGTTTCTACTCAGTGCAATGTGAATACCAGTCCCTTTGGATTAGACAAAATTTAACACAGATCCTTAAAGGTTATGGTAAGCCAGTTGCATGTTCAGCTGGGCTCTCTTCAGTGTTAGATAAGGCTATTTACAAAGTGAAAGACAAGGGCTCTCAGTAATGCAGGGCTGAAAAAGTTTTCTTCTGTACCTTTTTTGCATCAAACTTGATACATGTAATGACAAGAAGCCCTTTGAACCCATTTATAGAATCAAACTGGCCACTTCTAGCAAGAATTGATGGGTGGGTCTGTAACTATATCAGACTGCCAAGATAATACCAAGATCATTGATACCATAAAAGTCAGCATTATATGTTTTAACAACCACATTAAACTTGCTTCTGTTTGATGAAGCCTCATTCGTTTCTACCAAGTCCTCAGATAATCTCCAGTTATTGAACATCGCAAGATTACAACTTATTTTTCTCAAGAAAAATACGCCTGTAGTATGCATCGATGGAATGCTTAATGAAATTATCAACTTTATGACGTGGAAAGGACCAAAACGCTTCCATAGCTTTCCTCAATCTTATTGTGCGACGCCTCATTTTTCAAATCGACCATATCCTGTTGAACACCTCCTAACGTGGAAATCGGAAACAATACTATTGGAAATTCAGCTACCAGGTCCCCGAAATGACCCGCGAGGACATGCACAGGAATCAAATCTCCAGGTCAAAGTACGAAAAAAATCAACTTAATTCAACTTTAAATGTAAAGGTATAAGTCTAGTGTATCTGCTACGTATTAGTTTTCAAATTTAGTCTAATCGTCATCCTGAACAGTGACGTACTTAAGGAGGGGGCGATGGGCAATGTGGTGCTCCTCATGCTCGAGCAAACTTTTTCCCAAGCCTTAACTAGCTTCCAAAGTAATACTTTTGCATTCAGCAACTTGTCAATTTGATTTTATTTGTGTTTTAAGTGGTTAAATATGTACTAGGGAAGAGGTTTGTCTTGCAATCTACATGATTAGTAACATAACGTCATGCCCTCCACCCTCCGAAAGCTTTCATGAATGCGCCAGTGGTTCTTAGCCATATCTACTAGGAGCGTTGTTCTATGGTTTCTTAAATATTGCTGCTTATTTGATTATCTTGCTACAGAATTGTTTAGGGATTGTGAGGTTTAGTGTAAAATAACCAGGAACAAAAGGTACGATGTAGCTTCTACAATTCTCGACTTCTGAACCCAAGACGTTGCCCTTCACCTGCTCTAGGTAATAATACTTTCTTCTCTCTACCAAAACGTATAGGGTCGTTTTACTAATAAGAGTAGTTAGAAGACCAAGAACCTAAAATACTGCTCTTTGTATATACCAGTGGTAGGTCATATGTCTCCCATCGACTCTTTAAAAGACGCACGTCTTCAAATTTATCGACAATCTACCATTTTTACCTCCTCTACCATAAGAAGGGCTTGATTTAACATGATGCAATACATTTTCCTCCTGCCCAGTGGTTATTAAACGTTTTCTTCCTACGTATTCTTTCTACTATCTTTGAAGTACGTAATTAGCAAATAATGTGAGAATCATACAAGTACAGTTGTTGCCCTTCACTCCCTTCCCATCCACACACGCACACGCACACGCACACGCACACGCACACGCACACGCACACGCACACGCACACGCACACACTAACTCAAGGTACAACATCGAGAGAAGAAATTCTTGAACAAGGGCTGTGCTGTACACCTTTACCAGGTACAAAACAAGGATACTCTATTCCACTACCCCCCACACAGCAATCATCATGTTGTGCTACTAGAGCGACAGGGAAAATTGTAGAAAAGCTAATCTATATTGGAAGGATGATCAGTGAAAATGAAACTGATAACTAAAATGTCAGAGGCTGGGTTGGCAAAGTGGCAACTATCTTCAGAGAGATAAAAGAGGATTGGTTATCAGGTTCAATTTTCTCCTAGACTCAACGTCTGGTTATAAAACATACTTTTTGTCCCTCATCTTTTTCATGTAAGCCACACAGAAGTACACAGAAGGTTGATGCACAAACCAAATTTCGGATTGCAGGTGCCTGTGGAGTATATTGACGTTTGCTACAAAGACTATATAACAAACGGTAGTGGAACTCAGTCTCAATCATTAACGTGCCTGTACTCTCCCGATGTTGGAAAAAAGCAGGGCACATACTTCGCATCATTTACAGTTGACATGCTAAACAAGTAAGCGACGGGACGACGAAAGAAAGTTCAACCAAGATGCACACGGAGAAGGACCTTCAAACAAGGCACACAGCTCGGTTTATATAGGAATATTCTAATAGTAAGGCAATAGATCGCGAAGCATGGAGACAGTTTACTGCTCGATGACAATACATAGACCTGAGGTATCTATATTCAAGGCAAGGGCACATACAGAGTAGCAGAATATTATGAATTGTGATGTTACTTGCAAACGCACAACCTTGATATTCCAGGAAAGCAACATGCACTTTCTGTTAATATAACTAGTAAAGTAATTTCTGGTTGATTCCTAGCTGCCTCCAATAAAGCACTTGGGGAAAATTCTTACTTTCTCTTACATATTACTCCTCCGGTAAAATGTTAAATGTCACGCACTTACCATATCCAATGTACATAGGGGAGGAGGGGGGGGGCATTATGCTATGCCCACTTACAAAACCATGAAAAAAATTTAAAGTGTTGCATTCTTTTAGTTACGGGATGGTATTATTTTCCGCATTTGGCTCAATTTTATTGTCAAATTTTTAATTTCCTATGAGAAGGAGTTTCTGACTGCAGGTAAGATTTGATGGCCTTCCTCCCCTTTGGGAAATTCATATTTGCACCGCTGATCACATGACATTATGTATCGATGTACTTCAAGTCAATAGATAGATTACACTTTAGAAGAACTGGAGTTGCAATTAGATGGCAATGACCAGAGCATATTTTTACCATCATTTAATCTTTAAATGAGAGCCATTGTCAAGAAAACATTTCAACGTCCAAATCAACTTTTCTCGTCAAGCTCTAACACTATATAGACTACCATAGCCTAGTTAGAAAGCCAGCAGCCTCCTGGTCCTCTCCTTTGTTGCAAATTTGCACCTGCGTTGCCTAATAGGCTAAAGAGAGCCGCGGATTGAAAATGCATATCTTGTCACCGACCACTATTGAAAAAGTATGATCATCAAATGTTCAGGCAATGTCGCTTCACCAGTAACTTAATTTCTAGAAAATGGGCCTGACGTGGGCTGGCAAATCAGGCGCGGTCTTGTAAATCTTCTACTGTCGGTAAAATACGAGACATTGCTTCCGGCATATGCTGCTTTGCTGGACGGTCTTTCATTGCGCAAAGAAGAATAAATATAAGCTAGGGAGGTAGGCCTATACTTGGGCAAGATTAGGTAAATGCTTCAGAACTGTATCAGTTGATGGGGCGTACGACATTTACTGCTTTACCAGAAGACATAAAACTTTGCAAATTTGTTATTATTTGTTTTACAGTGTTTTATGAAAACAGTGATAGGCTGACATAGCTACGTATGCAATTTGGAAGGCCTGTCCAATTACTCATATTTCTGCAACTGAGATTGTGCTGTGTATTAACATGTTGCTCATGACATTCCAATTTTTATCTATTTTATCTTTTTTCTGTGGTCTAGTGGTCAAAGAATCGGACTCACATGCCAGAGGGTGGGGATTTGAATCCCGCCTAGCCGAGATAAAGACTATCGGTTGCGGAAGGCAACGGGAGACCGGACCCTGTAAATGTGCTCTCTCCCCAGGACATTGCTCTCTCCAGCTAGGCAATGGGCTACACTCTAAATCGAGTATTCCACAAAAAATTTTTAGGGTTAGAATATTACAAATTTATAAAATTTGAAGATCTTCATATGTCACTTATCAGACAGTTTATTTATTGGCGACACATCAAACGCTTAAGGCAAAAATTGAAAAAGTAGGCTCCACTCTCCTTAACATAAATCTATGGTAATCCATTGGAAATCCATTACGACCGATGTCAGACATGATAGTTTTTTAAACACTAGCGATTTATTTCATATATATGAGTATAAATATGCTATTTCCTTTTTCCGCTACGTACAATTCCCACTGTTTTCACCAGCTGCATCACTTTGAACGGGGCAGTGGGATTAATGGAAGGATACAACGAAAAATGTTATTAAAACGAAGTAAAAACCTAACTTACAACGTTGAGGTTAGCAAGAAAGAAAAGTGTATATATCAAATAGCTTATATATAAAATAACAGTTTCTCAGGGCTGGACTACTCTTTTTGCGGCGGTTAAAGATGTAGTACGATGACCTTATATCTGCTTTCGAGAATTTCTCCAGAATACGGCCAGCATTTAAGTTGTATCTTTTCAGGAATTTTTTTACCCAGAAATATTTTTGGAGACAAGGCCAAGCGTGGAAGCTTCTAACAAGATCAGATTGAAGTTTACGTTTGCGTTTACTAGGTCATCTTTTAGTGAACTTTTTTTTTGTGTGTTGATAGTAGTATTGATAGTAGAAGTAAATAATCTCAGGAAACAAATTTTGCTCTAATAGTGAAGATTAAATAAGTAGAAGTATTGCACATCTTATACAATTATGATCATATCTGTTTAAATGGTCTCGTGTGTGAACCAATACTTATAAATTGTACAAATATAATATTGCTCTACGGATCTATGAAATATAGATAACAGGGTGTAGGAAGTGCATGTAGAATGATGTAAGTTTCATTTTGTGTGGATGAATAGTGTAAGACCTACTCTCTTTTTTTATTGTGGTGTTTCAAGAACAACAACAACAATTACTACAACGATTCACCTTCTGACTGCCATCTTGACCTGAGTTCATATACGAGCTACCCTAAGATGACTTGCAACCTGATGCATAACCTAACACATTCCCATTGTTGACAAATTCACGGAATACTATAACGTCCAGCGCTCGATTTGAACCTGGTGGCAATAGGAATATCCAACATTAAAATCTAATACAGATAAAACTACGGTACGATGCCTAGTATTTAAGATGACAAGTTTACGATATAAATCTAAAAAAGACAATAACAAAGAACAAATCTCAACATTATCTCTTGGTTTCAGGCAGTCTGCCTTGCGTCTTGACTGAGCACGAAGCTACTAACTAGTATTACTCCTGGATACATATGTATTACGATACATGACAGAGCCCGTGTCTCTGACGTACTTAACAAACCTACTTAAGATAGGACAAAATAACTGATCTGCAGTTAGCTTCCTACAATTAATACGGCAGTGTTACACACGTATCGAATCGAAATGAACGGAAAAGGTACACTGTGGGACTTCGATCGACAAGTACTATTCTTCGGGTAAGAAAATGTCACTTAATCCTACAAATAGTGTTACAACAACCTTAATAACGAACAAAATATTATTTCTAGCTCCTTCTATAAGTTGTGAAATATCAAGAAGAGGGTGATAAGGCAGAATTTTGAAAAGACAGTACTCTACCACAGATAAAAACTGAAGAAATTCCTTAAGGAATCACTTCATTACTTCATTACGTTGCTGCATTTCAGTGAAAGTTATCAGGTTTTTCAAGCCATGAATAGAACAAAAGTCAATAAATAGATACGTAAGTAATGAAACTGTTTCCCGTTAAGCTTTATAGTATCCATATCCATCACCTTCCTACCATTCTTCAGTTACAATTTCTTCATATCTCGTCGCGGAAACCATTTACTAAACTTTGACAAGTTTTCAGAGAAAACACAGTTTTTGTCGTTATTGGTTGATGCAATATAATTAATGGCATTTAAGGCACTACGGGTTACGTTTGTTGGCTTTTTCCAAACTCAATCCTCCCTAGAAAGACATGCGATTCCCAACCCAAACACAGTTACGGAGACATACTACCGTTCGTTCGCTTTCTTTAAGAGTCCGACCCTTACCGAAGGAGCAGTTCTACGGCCATCATCATTTTGTCTGAATTTGGTTATTGAATAATTGAATCAGAATCTATTTGTATCTTGTCACCCATACCCATTAAGAAACACAATTGGTCAACATGATCCCGGTATTACAGGCTTCTCACAGATTACACTTTTATTCCCCTCATATTCTGCATGCTGGAAAAGTTTACTCCTCGCCGACCTCTCTTGTTGGCTCTGATTTTTCGAGGTTCAGATAAAGTTATGTAGCTGTATATAACAAAAATATTGTGAGAGATGAGAATATCTCATCAGTAGGCCTTCTACACAATCTAGGTCTCCTTAAATGGATTATGAAATGTCTACTTTACCTAAAAACAGCTTGAAAGATTTAAATCAACCAAAACCTATTTATGAAAGTCGGGAGTCTACACTAAGGCGGAGACTACATCATTTTCCACTCACATAAATTAGCTAGGGCATTTTACACATGCAACTCAGCTTTTTTAAACAGTGTAGCTTAGCAAGCACTGATGATTTGCATTTCATATCGCTTGCAACATCCATTGCCCAGTATTTGTCATGCTAGTACTCACTTTGAGTAATCAGCCTACCCTTTGCACACCTGTCGAGTCGTTTCAGATAACGAACTATTCCAATTTTTAATCCGGTAAACCCCCTTGTCACAAAATTTGCAACCTACCAATTACAGTAAAGGAATTACTCCGAAAGTACTTATAGTTAGAAATGAAACAACGTTTATGATGAAATGGCCATCAATACCTTTATAACTATTCATGTACGATGAAAACTTGGCTGCTTTCTTTCGGGATGAGACATGGGATAGCGGTAATAGGCATCCAGGAATTTCTAACACAAAAATAAATTGAAACAAAACCTCCACTTACCTAACCTTATAAATAATAAAAGCAGGTGAAATAACGATGATTAAACCAAAAATTAGAAAAATGTAATCACATAGTTTTGATAAAATGATTACATGATTTTTTTATGACTGAATAATCTTGAGGCATCATGATCTCAAACGTGAACAGCATTCTGAAATCTACATTGATTATTACCATGTTCAGGATGAGCAGTAAGGGAGCTTCATGAATGTATGAAATCAGAAGCTATAGTAAAAAATCAGAGCTAGGAAGAGCATATAAATAGTGGCAGAAACAGCATAACACTGGCGATACCCTGAGAAAGAAGGGAGGTAACTAAGCCCAGTCATGTTGAAGTTTGTGCTTTATTACATATATTTTATCCTCAAAATGTTAATGGGTGATGTCAGATTTGTTACAAACGCGTGTCAATCATTGGTGTGGGTAAGATATTTAGGTCTTAACATGACGCAAGAACTCAAGCAGATGGCATTGCTTTGTGTTCGAGAGTATAAAACCGATAAGTTCCTTTACAGACAGACCATTTTCACATTGAAACATACAAGCTGCAATCGCGTTGCAGGTGATCAGAAAGACAGACCTTCGAGGATTTATTCTGTGAGTACACTCTAATATAATATCACGTATTTCGTCATTTTGTTAAAGTTTCATACAAGAGGTGCGAACGAAATATAAACTTTTGTTACCACGTTCGAAGACTCTGATTCATTTGTTCAACATGACTACTTTCAAGGTTTGAGTTTATTCAAAGAGAGAGAGATAAAGAAAGAGATGGTGAGAATTTGTCGGTGTACTCTAGCTCAAGGATAACTCCATTGTACTTATCTTTATCACCCATCAGATCTTCATGAGTTTATTTGTCATTTGGTGATAGTGCGATATTGAGTTTCCTTGGAAGCTGATATCTACTTCCACAGAGCTGAAATCAATGCTTTCCTGTCAAATCTAAACAGGCCAGTTTTGTCAAATTAGAGCAAACACAAAATGGAGGATATTGATTTTACAATATTCATTTTCAGTGAGGTATTAAGATTGTTATAAAAATCTCTTTATCGTCATGACTTTCGAGCAGAATCTTTCAGTCTACTAGGAGTGACGGCATAAATATTTTGATTGCGTTAAATGAATAAGTAAAATATAAAATTAATGATACTGGAGCAAGCTACGTAGTTTCTACATTTTCTTGCAGCTAACTCAGTACAATATTTGTCATTATATTGCTGCGAGATACACATATAGACTCATGTAGCAGATAGATCAAATTACGAAATTTACGACATAACAACAGATAGGGTGCTTGTTTAAGAGAAAATTGCTTCGTTACCTATTTCGTTGATATCAGCATTATGAATTAAACAATGGGAAATTCTTTCAACCTGTCGGAAATGCCAAATGGCATATAGTTTGTGAAAGTCAAATCTGTAAGTTAGGTTATCATTATCGCAAAACTGTAACCGCAGTTTAGTATTTACTAATGAAAAAGAGGCTGTTTCTAATGCATAGTTTGAAATATATATTATACTCTTGCACGTTTTTCTTGTTAGATAACGTCAAAGCAATTCCCCTGTGTGTAAATTGTATGTCTCTTTTTTCTCGGAGTAGTTTTTAGGGCTTCAGAAATAAACGGGAGGGGTATTTGGATTTTCAAAGTATAAAACTAAAATTATGGATTCTCTATTACCATCCTGCAACAGGACTTGGACTACAAATTAATAGGTTCTAGCATTACTAAACAATAGGATTTACTGTGTATTTTAACGGCGGGTAGAGGTATGCAAATTGTGATGTTTTTGACGGCATAAGTGTGTGATCCAAAGCCAAGTAATTGTCCTAATCCAATATTTTTATCTGGGGTAAAGTAAGTAATACCTGATATATGACAGAATCTATGAATAACTAGGGTTGATTAAGTAACCTACATGTCATCAAATATTGTTGTTCAACAATAGTAAATGGCACCGTGCAAGCTATGTAGGATATTAAAGTGTTCTTGTGTTTTCTAATATTTATTTGACGAAAAACTAGTGGGGCAAAAATTTGAGGTTCGAGGAGCTTATATCGTGCTTGGGAGGGCTGACCATACGCAAGCCTTCCTTTAATTATACTAGAGCTGTCTCCAAATGGAAATTATATGTAACAGTCAATCAATTGAGAATTTAGTAGGACGGCTATGTTTAATCCCTGGAAATGATGAGAGATTCAGAGTATATAGGAATCTTGACCTACTGTATGTAGAAAGTTAGAACAGTATTTTTACCTCAAACATGATATAAGATCTGCAATTTAGATGATTGTTAACACGCGCAGCAATTAATATACACTACTTAATACGGTATTATGCAGTCTATCATACAACAGAGGCTTTTTTGTAGTACCACAACATTTCAAGAATCAATACTAATGTACTATCTTACAAAGATTTGTATGAAGGCATTTGAAAGGGCTAGAGTCATTACCCTCTGGCTTTTTTACCAGATTCTTTACCTTGAGATTACTTGAGATCCATGTTTTCGTACCCCTATTCTATACCGGGGCTCACAATTTCTTGTACATTGCGTTCTTTTGCAATACTATTCGGCTTTGAAGCTCTCTGGCGTTTAAATTCCATCTTTTTCAATTAAGAAATGAAATTTTTGCAAATTTATTTATCATGCCCTTGAAAATGGTATTCTCAGATTTAAGAATATTTTGTTTTCTTCAGAAACACAATTTTGTAATTTTTTGTAGTGATTAGAAAAGATTCTCTTCCTTCATTATTTATGGGTATTTCACGTAACTTTGCTGTAAAAAGTGCTTGCACTATCATATTTTTAACCACCCTTCTTATTTATACTTTCGGCAACCATCGATCAATGAAAGCCAATAAATTACAATTAATGGCTTTATCCTACTTGGTCTACTTGACGTAAAATCACCCGAGGTTTGAGACAAAAAAGGTTGTAAAAACACAATAATTGTTACAAACGAAATTGATTTGATCAAGAAAATTGACATTAAAGAGGAGCAAAAATAGCCGTTATAGAATAGCTCACGTGTACCCTTTTAAGGTGTCAATTATATGTAACATGCAATAGTCGAAGAAATATGCTTTAAGTTTTAGAAGAGGCTCTGCCATCGTGGTTACCCTACTAGTTTGGGAGGAGGCAGGGTGTGGCTTTCCTTCAGCAGCGAACAAATCTTTCGCCTTTTACGAAAGATTTCCGTGGAGGAGAGCATGCTAATGTGTCTATAGACCAAATTTTTGCTATCCTGCCTTCAAACGAGGCTTATTCCTCTCTGCTAATCAGGAGGTACAATGAGAGATCGCAGCATGTATTCGCAAAATGATAGTTCTTGCAATGAAGCAACTCCCTCGTATTCCACAGGCTGAGAACACGACTGCCAAAGCAATGTGATTCTGCCAAAGGACAGCACTTAGTCCCAAACCTGCGCGAAACTGCATAGGGATGTCCACTTCCATATAATAGGAAAGACTAGGTCTGGCTTTCACTTGGCATCTCTGGAAACAGTTCATATCAAAGAAGGAAAACTATTGGTTAGTAGACAGAAAGTATTTATCTTTTCGTTTGCCCTTTTTCGGGCAATGAGTGGTCAAAATAACATCAATCAGACAGTCTAAGTTTTGATAGGCTTGTTTAGCTTATGCAAATGGGTAAAATTTTCATTTTCTCCCTTCCATATTCCACTCCGGCGATGTAGAGTACTCAGACGAGTGTCAGATGGAAATAGTTTTGAAGTAGATGGTTTGGTATTTCGTGCTATGTTAATATTTTGTACAGTGAACAAACTTTGTGAAATTTGATATAGGCTTGCCGATTTTATTGGTAAGAAGTAATACTTCCATTACATTTAAATTATTTAAATGAAATATGTGATTTGTAGGAGGCCTTCATCGGGCATGAAAAATGGTAAAATGTCATTCTCGGTTGTTCAAAGTTTTGAAGCATCCCAATGGGACGCCCGGAATTTGTTTTAACTAGTTTCAATAGTTTAGAAATATACTTGAATGTCTGGTATGCCCACTTTACAACTGCACTTCAATTTTGTAAACTGTAATTTTTTTCCAAATTTTGTAATGAAAGAAACTCATTCAGTAGTCATTTCGTGGAAAGTGCATAGTGAGGCATGACGTCATAGGCCCTCGCAAACCTTGTACGTCCAAGAACTTCGCATCTTTAAAACGGACACTGTTCATAGGTTACAGTCTGGTATTTTCAAGGAGTTGTTGTAGCATAAATAACTAAACAGGTGAAACTGCAGTTCTCTGGGCAAACGTCGATTTTATATCAGCATCCTTTACGCTGTTGCCCAAATAGCTATACTAAAGTTGATTTTTGTAGCTAGTAAAATGCAAGTGGGCTTTTAGGCTTCCGGTGGTCTGTGCGCTTGCAGTTGTCCAGTTCATAGATTTGAAAGTAGGTAAAAATGATGTGTTGTCATATCAATCAGTCTTCAACAGTGAAAGTGACACTTTTCAGAACATAACGGAAACTTGCACTCATGATATAATCCTCCCTCTATTATGCATTGTTGGTGTACTATCAAACTACGCCCTGAGATATAGGGTCGTATATTGTGCACCCTCCATTTATCAGATAAAATCTGTCGCCTAGAATTTGTTGGTCTTGAAGCAATTTACACCTCACTATACGACTATCATACTGCTACACACATGAAACCTTTTTTAAGGCTATTCCATATGATGTATAAAAGTTAGTTTCCGACTGCCTTCTGTGTGCACTGTAAGTGATTTGTTGAGTAAAGGATCAGTTCAACTGTATAATGTTAACAATATCCCTTCTCCCCGGTTTCCATTTTCCAGTGCTATCTAAATACCTCTCGCGTTTGCGTTGAGCTTAAAGATTCACGGGAAGCTGGAGTCAAAGTGAACGATAAGTTAACTCGATGAAAAGCTCGTCTTTAAGAAAATCTACTGTAATTCGCCAAGAAGGTTTTAAAATTGTACTACCCAAGTCAGTATGTTGTAGCAACTCCAAAGCAGAGACTAAAATTGATTTCTCATTTCTCTTTCCGTTAGCAGATTGACAGGGGGGATCGCCTGAGGGAAGGAGCCCAGTGATTGAAACCTCTCCTAACAGTAAAGATCTTTAGATTTGATACCTTCATGGCATCGTCAAATGCCCGAACTTCAAAACCCTCCCTATATCAAAAGTTACTGCTGATTTTAAAACGCTAACTGCAGCTGAAATATCCGACACATTGAAATCAGACTGCTACTGTTAAGTGGCACACTGCTATTTATTCTTAAAAGGGTTGTCTTTTCGACTCAGCCATTCATACATGCTAAATTTCCCTCCATACCATACAGCTCTTTGATTTAGCATTCAAGATTGCCTTACCATCAAAGGCCTAAAAATAACTCGAGCAATGAGGGTGCTTAAATGTAAGTATTCTGAGAATATGCAGAAAATGTCTAATTAAATTTCGTTTCACCAAACCAAATGTTATATATGATTTCGCCACGAGCGTTTTATACAGAACGATTTCTGCTAATGGGAACCCACATGCACCGCAGTAAAAGTCATAGTTGATACAAATTCCAAATCACAGATTTTGCGTTTGGAATATCGAAGAAGTGGATTTGAATTAGGTAACCGCTACTCATTGAAGAATCTAAATAAAGCTCAGGTAACGACTGAGGTAAAGAATAAGATCTAATAGTTTGAGCAAGTGGGTGCTTGTATTCCTCGAGCTTATAAATAAGACAGGTTCTTATACTAGGTTCCCTAAAGGCCAGACGATTGATGGCACTCCAGAACAAATGCAAAATCCTATTTACGCCCCATGTACAAGCAGACGGCTTTCTGATCTGTCAAGGTTCTAGTGATAGTGAGAATGATGGTGAGAAAGAGAAGGAGATCTAGGAAGGAGATGACGCCGATGATGATAAAGTTCTAAGATGATGATGATGGTGATAATGATGATGATGATGATGGTGATAATGATGATGATGATGATGGTGATAATGATGATGATGATGGTGATGGTGATGATGATGATGATGATAATGATGATGATAATGATGATGATAATGATGATGGTTAGGATGATTATGATAATGATGATAATGATGATGATGATGGTGCTG
>JAAAKL020004796.1:0-20344 GCA_010016065.2 Carybdea cf. marsupialis auct. non (Linnaeus, 1758)
AAAGATACCTAAATTTTGTACAGGTACTGTAGTTAAACGTGGCCTGGTGTGTAACTAGTATGATATTTATGCTTTTCACTTCTGGATAAACCATTTCTAAAAGCAGAAGACTTCTGGCTATCTCTCAAGCAATGTTGGAAGTTAACTTATACATGGGAGTAAAATATCACATCATGGAAAGGATCTGCATCAAGCATCAACATCAAGCATGAATACCGACGTATCATCCATATTTAGATTTCGTAACCATTTCAGAAGGTAACATAAAGCATGAAAATTATTGTTTAAACATAAAGTGGTCAGGTGTCTTCATGGATATTTAACAAAGTCACAAGTATCTTATCTAGGGGGAAGGACGGAAAAATTTATAGTAGCATTATGGATTTAGCTATTATGTATTTTATACCCATAAATATTCTTCATCTTCAGTCTTGGCTTGATAGAAAGTTGCAGTAACAAGATAAAAATACCCTCAGTGGTCTCAAATTTAGCACTTTGAATACCTGTGACTTTCAGGTCGTATCTTGTATCAAAAGCAGGTGCAATGGTGTTTTGAAAAAGCATAGCTAACGATAACTTGTCAATCTTATTTTCCACAATGATTTATAGTCCTCTCATTCTCTAGAAGCTCTTCGTGAAAGCATTAGAACCTCCTTCCAGATGATTGCAGTGACCAGCATCTGTGAAAATGTTCAGAAAAATAAACTCAGCACTAAACGTAATTTTCAAATTTTGTACAACGAATATAATTTCCCAATCTAAAAGGTTCGATGGCTCTCAACTGCACTGCCAAAGATACGCTTATCTCGTAGTTTCCGGTTCATCAATTTTCCTCTGAGAGTGTGAAACCCTTAAACTACTAATCAATAACATACTTTCGTATTCCCACGTTCGTAGAATGGGTGCCTCAGATTGCTGGAAATGTATTTCTTCAGAATGAGAAGTTGAAACACAGTTCCCAGGCAAAGCAAACTGCCAAGCTTAAAGGAAGACCGATAAAGATACCTGAGGAGATCTCTCTATGCACATCCAGTTTACCTGGAACAAGATTTGGCGCCTGCGCTATCATGACCATTCCCGCTGGCACGTGGTTTGGTCCCTTCGAGGGCAAGCTTGTGCGTCGAGATCAACAACTAGAAGGATTCTTGTCGGAATACATGTGGGAGGTAAGAGGAATTTACATCTCGCGTTTTCTTATCAATTTGATAACAACTGAAGTTTAATTTTGAATTCTTAAGGAAAAAAAGCAAAACTGAGATTTCAAGGAAGGTTTCCTGTGCCACTTCTTACTCAGAATTATGAGCAGAATGACCTAAGTTACAAATAATGAAGGGTTTGGATTGATAGTTAGAATGGTCTACAGTACAAAAAGATTCTACGAAGAATTCATTAATAAGCCATGCTTGAAATGTAGCTTTTAGAATAGACGACTTAAATTAAAATTGAAACAAAAGAAAGTGTTATAGGAAGCAAATTAATCGTAATTTTACAAAAGCGTAGTCGAGTAAAAGTTATATTTTTTCCGTTTTGTACTCAAATATTTGCTGTTAAAAACAAGGATCACTTCCTTCAATATCGATGTTTTTTGTCACGAAAAACTGTGTTTGCCATGTTCATGTTGCATAACAGTATATAGTTAACGACTTCGGTGAGTTTTGGGGGACAAGACTGTAAAGTCCATGTAATTTGTCTATTATTTCGTTGATTGAAACTAGATTCACTGCAGACAGCTTGCTTATGACTTACATGAATATATAGTGATGGGTACAAGACATGCTAATTTAACAAATGATGGTACGAAGAGGGTTAAAAACTCCATTGATGTATAAATTATCAAACATGAAATGGTTCTAACATCATATCATCCTATAGGACTGTAAATGTTTGTATAAACATCAGAATGTTTAACACGGCGTATGAAATCTCAATGACTTTCTGCAGATCCTATCTGGTTATGGCGTCCACAGACTATGACGGTAATGCTACATATGTCAACTAGAGAGGCTGCAGAAAACAGTAGCTTAGGGTTGGTGATCCTAGAAAAGCTTTTGTTTTACCTTAACAAAAAATTTGATTGGTCAAGTCTTTTTATATCATTTTGAAACAACGTTATTACGAATAAAGATCATTTCATCTTTCATGTTCTTCTCACGTTCTCCTCACGTTCTTCTCACGTTCTTTTCACGTTCATCTACATTCTTCTCACGTTCGTCTTACATTCTTCTCACCTTCAAGCAAAACTCCCTTTGATTTTACGATGAGCAGTGGGTGACGATGAGAGCTCATTGTGCAAAGTAAACAAAGTAAATAGGTATACGTTTAGTGCCCCGTTATAAACTTTTAAGAAGATGAAAAGATACAGTAATTACATAACCCGATTAGGAAAACAAATTTTTTTTTTCTTCGGTGAACATAAGTTATATAGTATACAGTATACACAGTATATACAGTAATATAATCCCTGTGAAATCTTAAGCTCTTGAACATGTTCAAACTATTTAAAAAAAATGAACAAATGAAAGAATTGATTTCTTATAGTTCCAATAAGTTAATGTTGTGTTTACTGGAAAAATTTATAATGATGCTGAAAACGTCATCAACGAGCATAACAAAGAGTCTATCCCTCTTCTGTGTGCATTAGAAATAAATCATAGATTTAATATTTTTGAAAAACGAAAGTTTGGTATGAGTTCTTTGACAATTGGCGATTTTTACGAAGACGGAATCTTCAAAGTTCTATGAATACTTATTTGCAGGTAACGTGTGCCTACGAAAATGACAGTATCTTGCATTGATGTCCTACAAGTTTCTTCGGGCTTCGAATGCATTTACATTGAACATCATATAAAAGGAAATAGAGTTTCTTGAGGCAATGCGTCTCCAGAATCCACGTGCTGCCAAACGTTACGTTTCTAGACATCTAAGCCATTCTAGAAGAAGCTGATACTTAAGATTTTATAGCATGCCGAATACATCAGATGCATCTACAGACACAACTTATAACCAAAACATTGTCAGGACTATGCTTTACTGAAAAATTAATTATAAAACAAGGAGCTAAGATAGAAGATATATTGAGCCAGAAGTTGTTGCAAGGTAATTCTTTAAGTTTAAAAGATGCTAGAATGATCTTCAGAATCAGTTGATAATTTTAGGGGTTATTGATTCCTCCTATTTCATAATCTGAACCTCAATGGCTATTAAATTACTATCATAGATGAATCCACGTATTGAAAATTTTCACTCACCTAAAAGCTTACAGTGCCGTACACCAATGTTTTATTTTTCCCGCACAACTCAGAATATTCTCATAGCTTGTTATTTTTATTGTATTATTAGCAAACTACCTCCATAAAAGACCCATGTAACGGTTGATTTAAAACTTAATAGCAAAGGTTACAGAAGATGTGTGAATAGTTGTATCTACCTCTTAACAAAAGCATATTGCTCTTTGATCAATCCCATTAAGTCTTGTTCCAATTTGGAAATACTGTGAAATTTTCTGTTACGTTGATAGCATTATGCCTTCCAAATTAACAGTCTGAGATTTTCCTGACCTCTGGAAACAGACACCCCCTCCTCCCTAAGAAGGCACCTCCGACATTGTACTCGTTATACTAATCTACAACCTGTGAATCACTGAAAGTTTCCACGGACCCCTTGAGGACCCCAAGTTGTGGAACACTGTTCAAGGAAAGTCTTTGTTATCAGATTGATAGTGTGACTTTTCATAAAAAGTTTTACTTTATAGCCCAAAATGCAAATTAGAAAAAAGGATAATTACAAAAATCTCTCCCACTCAATCGATACTGCCATTGGATTTAAGTTAGCTGCTTGAGATATATTTTTAGTTTTCCTCTCTTGTCGTAGGGTCTAAAACGTCCGTTTACAAAAACAGTAGTCCTATATTTTCTGAGTTAGCAGGAAGACGCTGTTCTATGTAGTTACATAAAAACCTGATGAATTTCATATTTACCTCTGTAAAATTGTCCCGTTTGTCAACATTTATCCTCAATCTACTGAGGCAGATGGCTCTGAGGTGACTGCAAGTGATCAATATAACAGTGACAAGGTAAATTTACTACCAATGATGTAGCTGAAAATGTTTTGGTCAGCTAATAGAATATTTCAAAGATTATTGCTAGCTCCACCTTAACTAAACTCTATGTAGGGAAAAATTGCCATCTAATGTTAAATTTAATGAGACCTTGAGAAAATCTTAAGCCGCTCCCCGTCAAGTAGCTGCCGTCGCAGGTGTATCCTAAAATTCAATGCAGTCATTTTCCAATGCTCTTTTTAATTTCTGATGACTAGCTAAAGCTTCACTTTAATGCTTTTACGTTGCAAATCTTTAATTGAAGACACGCTTAAGAAGTCAAATAGCAAAGCAAAGAGTTTACTAATATTATGGTCTGAATAATTGATTACCCCGGTTTTCAACATTCCAAATCAAATCTTTTTAGCGAGTAATGTTTTCAAAGGATTCCTATTGCAAATTTGCAACAAATTAAGCAAATCTTAAAAGCAGCTTTATGAGCCAAATGAAGTCTTGACAGTTATTCATTACTGTAGAAGTAGGAAATTGACAAAAATTTAATTGGATTTCAAAGTTAATGACTCGGTTTAGGTAGTGAAAGTATCTTTAGTATGAAAATCTTTTTCTGCATCGATTAGTCTAGATATGGCAGACTGATGCACAAATTTTGGAATTATCACTGAAGAAATTCTACTTTCAGCTCTGCAAATGTGAGGAAAAGACATGGAAAAGTAATACGAATTGACTCTTGAGTAACTCGTAAAATTACTTGAGCCAGAACGCACTTCCATAAAAGCAAGAAATTTTACTTGTACCTATAGAACTGTCTTGTAGCTTAAGTGCGTCTCTCCCTAATACTATCTTTGAGTGGAGAAACATCCCATAAAAGCTTCGTTTTCGGATACTTCTACTACAGAGGTCTAGCACTACTCATAAAACGTTGTTATTGGTTTCCTCTCGTTTAGCTTCCATTTTTTAAAAATTACTGTTCGGGATATAGGCTACAGCCTAGTATTGTTCTTAAATTAGTACAGTAGCCGAATGATGAAGGAATTTGAACATCAGTATTCTGTATTACACTCGTCAAATTGTAATTGGTTACCTTTTTCAAATAAAGTTAGAGGCTTCTCTACTTTTGGTCTGCGTCTGTTGACGTCCTTTTTCTCTGTTGAAAAACAGCTCATAATTAACTAAAGAGACCGCTTTGCTCTATTATTTATGATGTATCTCCTACTCAGGTGTGTATCCATGTCTGTGTTTGAGTTAACATTTACCTGTGCATACAGAGCAAGGAATTGAATTTATATTGTTGATCACTGAGAAAAAAAATATTCAAACTTAATACACTACTATGTTTGATCATCAGAAAATCGTCCCGTTCACGACCTTATCCTCAATGCAACAACGCCAATTTCAGCAAAAGGCACCATGCTATGAGACACAAAGAAGTGGGAGGGTCGATAAGTAGCCGAATGACCAAAATTGATTCTTGTTAAATGTAACTTTCTTGTAAATCAATGCATTGCATTTGGAAACATGTTTAGACACAAAGAGATATGAGAGAAAGTTATTAGAGAATGAGAACGAAGAGGAAGTGAGTTTGCGATGATTAGAATATAGAGAAAAGGGAATAGATATATACACGAAAGTTCAGAATATGATCAAAGGCAACCTAACCACAAGCAGCTGTTACCAATAGTAATTGAAAAACTGTGAATTGCCTATTGAGGAATAGTCAGTTACGAGCTTTACATAAAATTCTCAGATAAAATAAATAATTTTAAGGTCAAGATATTGTAATGTTTGCTTTCGGTTATTCATTTTGTTTCTAAATGAATAGACGAACAGTTGCATACCATTTCCACTGTATCTGAGGAAATGGGTAGATAATTTCCATTTGCGTAGGCAATGGAATTTAAGCAATCAGTCAAAAAAATTGCCATGAGCACAGATCTTCCATGTTGACTGTCGAGGTACTTTTCTATCGGGTTTTATTTACCAGGGCATTCCCTCTGTATCTGAGTGTAGTTACGAATTCTAAAAAGTGAAAGACTCAATTATTTTAAATTTGTGTCGGCCGGCAGCTCATCATCTCTTTCAGGGAAACAATACTTACAATCCCAGACATCCCTTGCACCGTTTGGCCAATTGACATCACTGCTTGTATTTCATTAATAACATTTCAGAGTCACTTTTGTCCGTAACAGATTTCCAGAGTAGGGGGTGTAGACTGAAACAGATTCGAGTAGCGTAGAGCATTTTACAACTAATTGTCCCTGGTATAGCAGTACAGCCGATTCCCAATTTGAAGTCAATCAGAAAGTCTCATGAGGTACCTTCAGATCAGAAATGTTGATTGTAGAGTTCTGCCTACATGATCTGCAGTACGTAGGCATGTAAGTCAGAATTTTATCCTATGAACCTGATCAAAACTTAAAATACCTGAATGCTTCAAATCTAAGCCAACTAAGTCTATACGAAAAACAAGATGTTAATAATTCCTTACTTTAATTACTTGAGAAGAAACCAGGCTATCCAAAGAACTATTGAAATATCTTAAATCAGAAAGTGAATCAACTTCAATTACGGCCTTGTTTCGTTGGCATTCTTCCTTGATGTCCGGAAAGAGCATTTTCAGACAATGCCGAGATCATAGATCGTAGCAAAGATCACAGGGTCATTATAACTTTTTAACTGAAGACCTTATCACGGATTATTGGTGAGTACCAACTAATTTACTATCAGAGATCTGGTTAAAGATATGTACAAAAAAATAAAATTTGTACTCCTTTGAACAAGGGAGAAAAAAAGGGACACGAAAAGAAAACTGTATTTGGCGATAACGAGTCAGTCAATTATAACGTATGGAAAAACCAACTCAAATTAACTCAATACTGTCGAATAAAATAATATGCTGACAAGTTTTACAGTCTTCTAGGTATCTTGTATCATTCATCGATGAACTCTTTATATGTTATCGAGAAAATATCTCTTTAAAAATGTGGAAATGTGGTCACATGCCTATTCGTCTAGGGGCATCGATTTTCTGCAACGAGGAGAATGAGAACTCATTTCTGACAAGCGCAAAGCCAGCTACAATGAGGAACTTGAATAATTCTGTTGGAATTACGGCAGCTTTAGAAAAGTTCATCAAGATATACCCAGCCACCTTCTTGATATTCAAATGCTGTGTTGACAGTCCACTTAACTCTAGACAATACTGTACGGAATACCGGGCATTCTGCTCTCAATTTCTAAAGAGTCTTCTAGTACGTTTTATGAAATATTAGGGATATTGATGGCATATAGTAATGAGCGCATTTCTCGACTTGCGGCAGCTCTGCAAGAATAAATCATAAACATACTGTTATTCAATATCTATTCAACTGAGTTCTATAACAGCGCTCATGTTATTTAGAGGTCTGTCACACAAATCAATTACAATCTACTGAACAATCACTTATATCCCGCTGCTACAACCAATCAAAATACCAATAAAAGAGGAAGTGGAGTGTGATTGGTTAGCAGAGAATCTGGGTGGTGTTACTTGATTCGTGTTAGCTTTTAATTGGTTAGATATTTGCTTTTACACAATCATACCCATTTGACATCGCTTTCATTACTATATTCAACTTATTTAAAGTTGAGACATCCTGAAAGTTTTGAATTGATAGTAAATGGGCTGCCATTGGTGTCCAGAGATCGGTGTTATGATAATCAAATCGATAGTCTAGGTCAATCGTCGGCAGATCCACAGTTTCAAGAAGGAATGGCTTGTATAGAGGACGGTAGAAGGTTCATTACAAAAATGTTATAAACCAGGCGCCTTGGTACTAACTTTCGCCTATTCCTGTTTTTGATCTCACATCCACTTCGTAAGTTTATGGTTATCTATTGATTGACAACATCATATATGGCTTGTTTGTCTGGGTACAGTGTTAACAAATCGAATTTCTATTTTTACTGCTCTATACCACATCAACAGTTTGCTTCCCACAACTTTGTAATATCTAATTATCAATGTCGACAAATTTATCACTGCTTAGTCGTTACTAATGGCCAATATTCCTTAACATCTGAAATGGTGGAATGCAATTCAGTGGCCAGTGCAATATCAGGGGAATAAAGTTTTAGTCAAAGAGGCAGAGGCAATCTGTAAACATGCAACAAAATTTGCTATACTTCTTTTATAATTTCAGAGTTCGATTCCTTAACCATCTTGTGTTTGACAAACGTTGTAACTTGCTTCAATCGTATACTGTCTAAATGCAAGCTTATTTTTTTTAAAAAGCAAACTTTAAATCGTTGAGAAATACTAGGCTACATCTACCATACGCTCAAAATTTAATACAATTGATTGATGGCGTTGGTAACAGGAACATGAATGCACACAATTTACAGATTGAAGTAGTAGCTGAGAAGTGTTGGTAAACTACCACGGTCTTCAGACATCATAGATCCCTCATCGCAGCGCTGGCTGACGAAACCGTTTATAGAAACATTGACATCTTTTAGTGATCCAATGATAAGGTAGCATAAAGCTTTGAAAAGAATGATCCAAAAGTGGCACGAAATTTGAGTGTTGTTCAGGAGTTATTACATGGGCATTTAGTTCTTCATTCCTTGCATACGTTAAATATTACAGTAGCTACAATTTTTCTTACGTGTTTGCAGCCATCAAACAACCTGAAAAAAAAATTTGCAAAACTACATGCCTATGAAATCATGGAATTTTATTATGCTGATGTCCTAGTCAGATTTTGGGTGGCTCACGGACCACCACACAGAATGACAGCAAGGTGGATTCAGACAGACCTTCAACTGCAGAGGTGCAATTCAAGGAACAATAAGGCAAACCTTCAATGCTTCGTCAAGTGAAAGTGTTTTTTTCTTTTGATTAGCCTGTTTTGTTCTTCGCCACACCTATTCTTAGGTGCCTAAATCTTTGGGGGTTGTAATGGTAGGGGTGAGTTGATACTCCATTTAAAATACGTATTCATGATGTTTCAGAACGCTTCCATTGCTTTCTTCATTGCAGATTTTTCATGACGGCGAGGTCAGCCATTTCCTAGATGGAAAAGAAGAAAATAGTTGGATGACTTTTGTACAATGCGCTCGACATAAAAGGGAACAGAATATGGTCGTCTTTCAGTACCACGGTTGTATTTACTATCGAACAACGAAAGAAGTGCAACCAGGAACAGAGCTGCTTATTTGGTATGACAGCAAATATCCGCAACTTCTCGGATTGCCAATGTCATGGAATGACAGCAGAGGTAAATCTTAAGATTGTTTCGTCGCATGTCTTGTTTTGATATGATACAACGCTTGTTACGCAGAGTACTTTACATACAACAATATATGGTATATTACTTTAATTTCCTAATACAGGGGAATGGTAGAGTCGAATTGTAAAATTGTTTGGTGGCTTATCCAAGCCCTTGTCTCTGTCAGCGTTGGCCCTAAGGAGCTTTGGGAAATTTTAAGAGTTGCTAATAATTTGAGAGGGTTTGGCTCCTGAGGATCCACGTTTACTGGTAAGCAGCTGAGATTTTTGCATACAAAATTATTAATATGTGTGAATAAAGCATCTTTATCTGAATATACAACAATGGCGTCTAAAGTATAGCATTGAGAGTTTTTTTACCATTAGAGTAGCTGGCCTACCAAAAGCTCACGTTTGCTACCGCATTTATTTGGTCTTAAAATGCTTCTTTCATGAACTAAGTCATATGATGACAAAGGTCTTTGGTGGCAGTTAGTCTTTCTTATATTCCTACTTCTACCAGCAGTATTATTTACAAAACGAACCATCAACAAATAAATATGGTTGTAAATAAATATCTATGATAAATAAGAAGTAAAGATAATAGCCAGATATTTTAATGGATAAAATAAATAGATCAGCGACAAATATAATTAGATATTGCTTTATTTTCCACAGCCATGAACTCGAAAAGGAAGCCAGTTCCAAGTCCACCCTTTGATGCATCGAGGAAGCGGCGAAGTCATCCTTTTCAAGATGTGAAAGCAGGAGATCTCTGTTCTCCTTTAGGCCCTATCTCATCTTCATGCCAATTGTCGACTTCTGTTAACAGTTCATTTCAACACCATCAGCCAAAAATGTCCCCAGCCTGTAATGATGCACAAGATGAAAGGAAACCACGCTATTCTTATCTACCTCCTCAACCATTCGATGAGGCACGCCAGGGGGCAGTAGAGAGCTGGAATGGATTCACCTGTGGTACCTGTATGTTTGCATTTCAGTCAAAGGAAGCATACGATACGCACCAGTGCCGTAAAGGCCTCTACTTACCGTCAGCTGTGTACCCTCCACCGCTTCAAAGTCGTCCGCTAAACCATATACGTCTTCAATATGGACAGCGGTTTCAACTTGGACATCCATACCACAACGAAAGCATTCGTGTTCGAGGACCATATCCTGTTACTGCCGAATCTAAATCTAAGGAAGCAGCGCAGGATGTACACTATCATCGTTTTCCTGTTTCAGTCAAGCAAGTTTAATGGAGCTGTTAGGATCTTTCAGCAACCTAAATACTTGCCTGGCCATGGAAGAGATGTGCCTTTTAGCGTTCTTACTTTACCTCGGTCTGATCGATTTACGTTGCCGCATAAAACGTCGTATCGATGTAGATCGATGGCATAAAAGATGGTACTTTATGCAATTTGGGGCACTGTGGTGGGTGGGTATTGACAAGGTGTTGCCATAAATGATAATTTGGAGATCATTTGGCATCTCCCAATTGGAAACACGGCGTGTGTACAGTTTTGACGATATTTACTGTGGGTCAGTAATGTTTTGGATGATTAAATTGGTTTTGTGGTTTTCATAGTATACGACATGTGGATAGCACTTATTAATAGAGGTAGTATATATTATTAGATCTTTTAGAAAGTAAGAATAAGTGAAGCTCATTTAAAAGCTGTATGTCTGATTTCGGCTAATATAGCGAGTGGCCTAAGAGAAAGCCTTGTGGGTTGAAGCACTGCGTTGCTTAGATTTAAGATAGAGGAACTTTTAAACATTCATAAAATTGGTGAAGGTTCGCATTAAAAATATCAATTTCCCTAACCTCATGTACCGTTTAACGAACGACCACATGTAAGAATACGAGGCTGGTAACGATATCTCTGATCCTTCTCGTGTCCTTACAGGTCCATGATGATGCCCAGGAGTTGAGTGGATGTATGTTATCTCTGCGAAGTTCGAACGATGCAGTTGATACATTTCTTCACCATTTTCTTGCTCGATCGCATAAATATTCCTTTTGTATCATTTGCAACGTAAATAGAAAGTTCTAAGATGAAATCTTACGTCACGCTGTTGCAACGTATTAATGCAGTGTAGGGAAGAATTCCTTTATCTATACCTCGAGCTGACTTACTATTATAAAACTAATTTCTAAAAACAGAGCTCCGAAAGAGATCAAGGCGTCTCACACATACTTACGTCTCTCAACCTTATCACATGCTTGTCTACATCTTGCATCATCGAGTGCCTTCATCTTATCTGTTATTACATGTACTCCCGTCAGGAATTTGGTGATAGTCATAGTTTCTTTCATAAGTAACACATATACATTTGTAAATATTATCAGTAAGGGTAACGAGATTCTTCAACCGAAAAGGTTGACAAAACAATCTCTTTTATTCTATGGGATGTAAATAGTGGAATTGAAAGGAGAAATTTTGGGTTATAAATAGAGACATTTGTATAGTTTAGTTTAGAATAGAGAGATAATAAGAAAGCAATAGGTGCAAGTGAACTGATCCTGTTCTAGTCTATTTGTACTCCCTTTCGATAATCGGGATGACTTATGCATCATAATTTGCATCGGGTTGGATCTGGCGAGGGTGGGTGCAGTTGTAAGGGGAATATACCTTTTTATTTCTTTCATGATCCTCGATCCGGTTTAAAGTTCTTGCCACTCTTACTGCAGCTGCAGTGAAACAACTGTTGCTAGGTTCTTATTCTTATGCTAATAGAAGCCTTATTTACATTAAAAATTAAATTAGTCAATATTTCCGAAGGACATGCACTAAATCCTCGACTGGTAAGCATCGCCGAAAAAATAGGACGCACTTTCATGTACGACACTTCACTTTTCACTAATATAGAAATTTGTGCCCACGCTGTTATGCGTGCTAAAAACTGTATTGTTTGCTGTAGCCAACTTCAACACTGGAGAAGACAACATGTTTTTAGACCTGGTATTTAACAGTGGGTCACCGACGACTCGCCGATATCTAAAAAGTTACCGTATGAAGCCAAAAGATTCCGTCCCAAAAAGACACCAGTGTGTACTGTTTTCCTCATAAATCGATTGACTATTAATCAGAAGAATAAAGGAAGAATACGGGCCCACCATCCTATTTATAGACCCGACGAAAGAGGCATCAATTTTTCCTTTGATGCATCTCTACTCATTCAACCAGTCTTTGACATTTTAGTCGTTCTCCTCGATATGTTTTTTCGCAAACTGGAGTCGGAGAACTTAGGGTGCCCAGGCCTAATGCTGTCAAGTTTCTAGTTGCTGCGATTACAAAGTGATTTGGGTCGTTTGGTTGGTAATTGTTGGAGCAGAAACAAGAAGGTAAAGTTGCAATTACAGCTCCTAACTTTACAGGCATTCGTCGGTGTACTACCATTACACTATGTATGTAACATGATTCTGTTTAATGGAATGAGGGGCCTTTTAAAAAACCTAAGCGAACATTTTATGGTGCAACTATCTTGGCCCGTACGATCTTACTGGCCTTCCACAGATGACCCTTGAGCGTTCACCAAGAATAAAGTCGGATCTCCACTAGGCGAAAAATCATGGTAGCCGCGGCATTTTCCGCCCGCTGCGCATGATTATTGTGCAATATTGTTGTAGCTGAGGTGGAATATGTAGCGACTCGAAAGGTAGGACTCATTTTCTGTGGTAGCCGATAATATTAACCAATGAAATCGCGAAAAAAATGTAAACAGTCTTTTCAGAGCCGAACTCCCTGCCGTTAATAAGGAAAACTTGGCCGTGAGGAAACTAGCGAGTCAAAACTGTATTATTCTGTACGACATAACTCAAGTCTCAACTGACATTTATGCAGTTATCTCGGTGAATGTTAGGGATGACTACAAACAAGTAGGTATACAGAAGTTATCGGTAGCCTACAGCACTAAACCGCATGTTCACTAGAGAAGGAACGATATTGTTGCGTTGTACAGGCCTACCTTACTAGATTGAACCGACTTACTTTTGTGCTGGTAATGTGGTGAAATCAACACGCGAGTGGTAAAACGACACGATGACGAATACGTGTGATGATCAGATTTACTGAGTGCTATAGCATGGGCAATCTTGAGACGTGTGATTGTTTCGATAGCATGTCCATGATTGTTCTTCACACAATGATCACGTTGTATCGAGCAGCATGCACGATGAACCTCTCCATCCTACTATAGGTTTGCCTAAATTGGTCATACCCAGAAGCGTCTTTTAGGCTGCCTCCTATTTCCTTTCCTTTATAGTACGTACAGATCTAAATACGCAGTCGCATGCTCTTCTCTGATCTTTGGTGTCCAGTTAAACATGGTGTTCTCATCCAGCATAGTTGAATTCCGGTTTGCAGTAGATTTCAAATTGTGAAGGATTTTGGCTCGCAATCATATTAACTTTGCATCCACTTTCACAAAACACTATTAGTTGATTAAACTTCGACGTTGGGAACAATTTTCTGTCGTTTATAAACGTGTGCAGTTAATAAGATAATCATAATCAACTGTTGACTTGAATCAGGAATAAAAAAATACCATATCTGGTAGGATGGTCCAACGATGAGGAACCGAATAGATATGGTGTTAGACTAATGAAAGTATCATAGTATAGGATGAAGTCCAATGCACAAAAATGCAGCTGGTATCAGCCTAACATGACCCAATAAGAACGATCAAACAACGGCAGGTTTTATTGTACTGAAAAAATAGTTGGACAATTTGGCTTTACCGGGAAAAGTTTGCTGAAAAAATCAAGTGAAAAACATCACCAAATGCTAGTATCTACAATGGCTAACGCAACCGAATAAGGAATACCGACAACAATACACATTTGTAACGGGAGAGATGACTTGAGAGCATCAGTAACTCCTATGGGCTATGATATCCAGGGCAGAGAGACGAAACGTGCCATCAGTTGCTATTGAAGCTATTAAACACTCACCTGGGAGAAAAATAAGCAGCACTAACTATCAATCACACTGCAAACTGAAAACCAATAAGTTCCCCGCGCTTTCAAACACACGGGAAGATAAGAAAAAGATTGGAAGCATTGCTTCTTGAATTTTTACTGTCACGTTCGCTCATTTATGACAAACATAACAGCAAGTTTTGAAAGTCATACGACAAAATCCTTCTGGAAGGATTTCAAAGGTAGGAAAATCGAACACGCTATAGTTACTGGAGGTCGCACTGAAAAAGTACAAGTCCTGGCGCCTTATGGCGCAAAGCAATCATAGCGAAGGTGGCAAAGGAGTATGATGAATGGTTGTAAACAAAAAACCTAACAGCTATCATACAATGGACTCAGGAATTTTAGGAAGAGCGCTCTGCAGAAATGATCACCAATTCCTTCAAATAGGGTACGTTGAATCTCCATGGTTAAGCGAGTAAACAAAACAAATTACACTGTTACCAAGATTGATAACTATGACACATGGGCTTGGATATACTAAAAAGAATGCTATTTTTAAACGAAACTGGCAAAGGCTTTTTGAGTGTGTAGAAGTCGAGTTTGAAGTGGACGAATCAACATCATCCTAATCGATGGTCGATCGAGAGGCTGAAGAAGACATCGACCTTGGCATTACGCTTAACTACTTCATTTAAAAAAACAACATTAAGCAAAACATGGCATATTGATATACTTCTTAAGTGAAATAAACTACAATCTCCATTAAGCGCCTTTTCAAACAAGGTCCCCTAAAAGAGCCGGTACTTAAATATAAGCCTTTCTAAGGGGTACGAAAATCGGTTTTCGTGGCGATTTTGGATGATAACTTATTCATTAGCTAGAAATTGCAAATTTGGTACTGTTCAGATTTCTACTTTTATGAAGATTTCTTTCCGATCCAAATTTAAAATACTTTATATTTAGTTACCATATTTTCTTTTATCATAAATCTTTTTTATCGCTCTGAGCAACGATTGGGTTGCAATGAACAGTAAAACAATCGCTGATTTGTATAAACAAAAGGAGGTAATAAATCAGTGAAATAACTTCAAAAGGCACCAGAGATTACTTATGATTAAAAAGCGAGCAAAAATAAGGAAATGAGATACATCAATACGTACCACATAGAGGAATGAATACCAGAACGGTCTGTAGTCAAGCAGTGTTCACACTTTACAATGATACTATCTCATGCAACGTGTCTCACGGATACTAATCATGAAAGTCAGACTTCACACAGATATTTCAGTCAGGAGCTAAGCAGAATGCCTTGTAAGATTCTCTTTTAAAATCAGTACAACCGAACATTCAATGGGTACGCGGAAAATATCAAAAATTAACGTGAAAGTTCCACAACATCCAAAATTCTACCATACGTAAAAACCCACCAGCAGTGGTGTTTCCAAAACTTAATAAATCTCTTTAATCTACACAAAGGCACCACAACAAATGTGATCACTAACATATTCTACATGGAACAGTCGCTAAAAGTTGTGCTTATGGAATGCGACTGTATTTCAAACTTAACGTTGATTCAGGATATAATACAGATTTTGAGAAATGTTTTCGATTGTTGAAATTCAGCATCCGACCTATTAAAGGGCTTCGTGCTGTTAAAAACAGCACCGTGACCTGCTATGAAAACATTGGCTCTAACTGAGTGCCTCTTGGAAGCAATAATAATGCGTGCTTACCGATTACGATAGTTGTTCTCTTCCACGTTAGACACAATTCTTTCGACAGAATTTCTGAGATCTTGTACTTCAGTACCTTCCTTTAAGCGGTGGGGCACATAACATCTAGTGAGGATCGGAACTGGATTCGAGGAGGCACTGGGAAGGAAATTGTGTGGAGGTTTCGCAGGTGGATGGACGTACACAAGCCGAGTAGTCTACTGAAATTCACTACTGAGATGGGAAGCACGGGCTTTGTTTTAGTAAGGAACGCAGACGTATCTCAAAACAAAACTATCAGCGGCCACGAGGGCCAATGCAAGGTCCGCTTCTTTTCCTGCCAAATTAGCAGCCGTTTCCAATGCAGTTTTTGCATTTTACTGTTCCGACAGTCATGTTATAATCCACTACGTGCTATGGGATATTCTGTTCCATACCGTTCCTGTCTTATTGCGCTTTTGTTATTGGTGAAATCTGTCATGAGCAACGTTTCGGTTTACAACTATTGCTTCTTGCATAAGCAATATATCGAATATGCAATAACACGTGTCTCTTGTCTGTTCATGCCACCTCAATTAACCACATTTAACTTAGGAACAAGGTAGTCTTCTCAGTCTTCGTAAAGCCATGAAACAATTTTCCCTTTAAGATCTACTATTGCAGTTGTACGCTATGAAAAGTGTCTACGGGAACACTTCTAGTAAAAATCTGAGATGTCATCATACAACATGGAGCAATTTTGACAAACCAAAACCAGTTCATACACCAACCTCTTATTCATCACAACATACACAGTAAATATTTCCTTCCTTGATAATTTATAGAACCGAACCATATTGGCTCCTGTTAGAAGTAAGACCGTACAAACTACAACAATTCCGCACTACCAGCCAAAACTCTAAGATTTATGTGAAATGTCTTGCACTGTAAAATCCCGAATGTAGTCACAGGGCTTACATCAGCTTGTGAATATTTTCATAGGGCATATCTAAAAAGGAGAGGCTTTGGGTTTCATGTCCGTAAAGGGAAGACAGTGAATATTTCGTGGAAAGGTCTTATGGAAAACTGAATATTTTCCTTCGGCAAATCAAAACAGTTAGAAGAGTGAAAGTTCAAGTCTATGCGAATGCATCCCTTTCATTACCTCACATCATATTGATGGTAAGAATAGACACTGCTATTGTTGGCAAAATGTTAAAAACTTCCCCTCCCTTGATAATAGTCGTTGAACAAGCGGGGGAATAATAGAATCCTTAATGAATAAGGGCAAGTCTACTTGGTCGATAAACGGCCTCGACCATAGTTTCTTCAACCTGAAGTCGCAAAGACAACATTATAGTGCCGTTGGCTACATTCTGAAAGGGAGGGGCAAATAACACTAATATCAACTGGGAGTATCGGACCACCATGTGTAATATTTTCCATGGTCGTCGGCGTCCCCAGGGAAACAGTGAATATCCTTCCAAGATTAGACAAAATTGGAAAACGATTTCTCGTAAGCTAAATGTAAGAAGTGATAAAACAGTTATCATTGACTTTTAAGACCGTACATTTTTTACTTGCAAAGACGGATTGCGGATCACAAATTGATGTACATACATCAAACCACACGCCTTGTTGTTTGAGACATAACCCAATCTACTATCTCTTTTGTAGTATTAGCCCTCCCAAAACTCCAGTTTTCCAGTATAACCTTGAGATTTTGGCCTTATTTATACAAATATACACAATCATTGCCATGTAATGAAGTACTGATTTAATATCTGTACACCAGAGTCATGTTCGCAATGTTTCAAAACTTTCTCTGAGTTTTCCCAGAGTTTTCCCTGAGATTCCTTCCAAACGCTTAAATATCTAATTATTCTAGGTTTTTCAGGGGTGTGCATACCCTGGCACCTATGGTCTAGAAGGATACCGACAAAAATAATAATTTGACAGTCCACTGACTTTGCATTTCGTCCACCTTCGTTAATAGCGAGTTTTCGCATCAGATGACGATCCACCAAACGACGACGAGATTAGAGAGAGAACCCTGGGCACTAGTTGTGTTTTCGCAAGCCGTCGAGCGTGTAGTCCATTATTTGTTGTTTGAAGATCAAAGGTGTAAAAGGACTTCTGTGAGAGGTGCCAGAAGTTGTCATTTGAAGAGATATAGGGTGGATTGTTGCTGCCTTACGATGTCGGTCTTATCACTTTGTCATCGTTGTAATAACATCGAACATTGTTATACCCTATTGAAATTCCGAGAAATTCGACGTGGGCAAACTGTCAAACACTGAGTGTACTGTTGGATTTTGTTTCAAGAGGGATGGCATAGTCAGACTATTTGAGGCATTACAGATTCCGGGATATTTTACTTGGGACAACAGCGCGAAATTTGATGTATTCAAGGCCTCCTGTCTTTTTCTAAAAAGACTTGCTTACCCATGCCGGTGCTCCGCTTTGGTACCGCGATTTGGGAGATGCGTGGTACAGTTGAGCTTGGTGTTCAACAGAGTTTTGCAATGATTATGACATCTGTTGTGAAAACTCCCTGTTATGATGTGATGCATTGTGTGGGATTCTACTCCTATACACATCAAAACATGAACCCTCGTTTTGTAATCTTTAAGTAAGCATAACAATGATGAAACAAATACTGGTATTTTTTCTCGAAAATCATCAATACTTTCCTTCGTCATCTACTTGGCGTGAAAATCAAGAAAACTTTGTGGTCGATGAGGTGGTGTGGAATGACCTAAATGAAGCATGCGCATTAGCGCTAGTCACGGTCCTTTCTGGATAATCTCTTCGTCGTCTAGTGGCTCGTCATGTGTTGCGAAAACTCCCTATTGACTTTGCCGCTTATCTGGCATTGCTGCCTTTGATATAAAAGGGCACGGTCACGTATATTTGGAGCAGTTGTATTTAAATAACTTCTATTGGGAACTTGGCCATACGTTTCCTGTACCTACCTTCGGGACTTAAAAAATACGAAACATGCCTCTTTATTTAAAAATGATCTCCATAAAATCCAATTAAAGATAAATACTACGTAAGCCTTGGAGATGATAAAAACCAAAGATCACGTCACATTTGTGCAATAGTATATCAAAGTGGAGCATATTTTGCACAAAAAACCTGCTTATCATACAAACTAGAATAAAATTATCCTGTTTTGGCAAAAAGATCTCCGGCGGAGGGCAGAGGAGCTAGTCCAGACGGGTTGGGAAGCTTCGATAAATCTGGTAAGTTCTGTAAATGCGCTTTCAATTCCTTTCTAACCAGGGTTACTTTGGCCAGCTTTGATCGATATTCCTGCAAAAAAAGAAATCAATTGCATCTGTTAAGTGTGATTCAGATAAGACAGCTTGTTGTGGCATCAATGTTTACCAAACCTAATTGAGCCTCCTGCAGCTCCTGAAATAATAGTACACTTCTGGCAACATTCTCACAATATATATATATATGTCTATGTAAGAAAAGCATGATACAAAACCATAAAATATATTTTAATCCATTTAAAAAGCTAAATTGAAGATCTTTCCTAAAAATGAGACATTACGTTTGCATTTATGTCAATCAAAATGAGGTGGACCTATAGATTAAAATGCAACATCCCACTGACAGTAGTACCTTATCAAGGGACGTGCGTATGCATTTTCGTCATTATGGCTTATAAAAATACTGATACTTTTACAGCCTTGCTTGTAGTTGCTTGCTTGAACCCAAAAACCAAAATATAAATGCGTCCTTGGAGGGCTGAGTGACTTGTTTTGATGTGGTAAATAGCATGTCACCGGTGAGCGCTGCCAAAGCTCTGAAAACGTAGAGCAGTTCTTTTAAAGTTGCAATATTTGGAACTTCATCAGTTGAGTTCCATAAAGCGCCAACAACGTTATGAAGCCTGGGTGCTAGTGCCGACAACTCGATCATACCATTATGCATCTCCTTTCGCAACAACGTCGGACTGATGTACATACAAGGCACTAGTTTCCTTTTAAAAACTGGGACAGTTTATAGAGCTAAATACTGGTGTGGTTTGAGGGACGTATCGGTTGTTAACTACTGCCAACCATGATGTCCTCAAACCTTGGCACTACGAAGTCTGCACCTACGCCAATTAGCAATCGCATCTTAAATCTTTCCTTCCCATTTAAATTGTTTTCTGGTGACACGAACATTTTAAGCACAACTGTCGGTTCTGGGCTTCAACAGTCGGTAAACTTCGAGCTTTCGACTCCCTATGTATCGACCCTACATTTCGATATAAGATATAAAGACTTCTATTTATCCTATTTTGAAATTTATGCTTACGATAATAATACCAGCATTAAAGAAACACCAACTTTATACGGTGTTCTTAAGCTAAAATGATCAGAAAGTCAGCATCACGTATAGAAGTTCCCCTCTATTTTTCCCCT
>JAAAKL020004797.1:0-20343 GCA_010016065.2 Carybdea cf. marsupialis auct. non (Linnaeus, 1758)
AAAAAGACCCCGGCCAACCACCCCTGTTAGTTTTTTCTTTTAATTGGTTAAAATGCTCCAGGAGAAAACTTTTTTCCCCCCCCCCCCCCCCCCCCCCCCCATTTCCTTATGAAAGAATGGCCAATAAATAGATTGTTTTAGGAGCGGTTTGTTGTTGATCCTTGAAACTTAATGTATTAGAAATTAAGATAGCGTCATTAATCTTAGGGCAGTGAGAAAACTATCCATTTGCATCAATGTGTTACTAAGTCGTAACATGGACTAGAAGGTTCGCACCAGAAGTCGACTAGCGGTGGCGGTGGTGTGGCCAGTTACTTGTTACAGTTACTTTGAGCTGTATTTGAAAAACGTAGCGTATAATATTCATCCGCCGTTGTTTATATATTTCATAATCATGGGATTGAGGATCATTAAACAATGTCCCTATTAAAAACTATCCAATCACACTAATACAAACTTGTTTTGCATATAACAAGATGTATTTGTGCCAATTATTGGGGAAGTGTCCCTGTGATAACCACTCGTCCTGCCGCAGAGTAGCCAACTTGTTTGACGATTGTAGTGTCATGTAATAATGGCGTCGATGTACAATCCTCATAATAGACTCGCAACGATTTATAGTTGGTAGAGTTACATTAGCCCTGGTGCTCTATTCACTTCCCAGCGTTTTTGCTGCCGTGTAAGTATTGTTATGGTGCTTTTGAGGCCATAGTAAATTTTAGTTTTATGTTACCTTGATCTTTGAATTGATGCAACGGTTTTGGTCCTTCCTTTTATATTCAGATGACTCCAACCGTGTATGCCTGCAGTTGCTACGTGGTCATGATGGATCAGACTACATCAATGCGAGTTTGGTTGATGTAAGTTGCAAAAATCAACAGCAGATTTTTCTTGTTAGACTGTTTTCCTTGTGAGAGTGTGCCCTGATTCACGGGGTGCTTTGTCACACTGCATATATTTCCCTCTAGTAAGCAAATTATCTTTCATAGCCCCGGAGATTTCCTTTGGTTTATTTGATGTCTATTGATTGTCATTCAAGACGAAGTATCTCAATTTGCGTTGCAACGGAGATAGTAATTTGGATTCTTTCTTAGATATTTCTGCATAAGCTTTACCTAAGCCTCGTCACGTCCAGAAATGTCTCAGAACGAAGGGGTCTTTTGGCCTTCTGCCCACTCGTAATAGTCATTTTCGGTCACTAAATACGATCTGTGTGGAGAACTATGCAATTATCTCTGTGAATTGCCTTTTCAATCGTAGGGATACTGATTGTCATGTTGTTTGAAAATGACCGTGTTCGTACATATTTTGTTTTCTTCATTATTACAGGCGACTCTTTTAAACTAGTTATTATTGACTATATTTTTTGTCATGGTCAGGGCTACCGAGAAAGAAAGGCATATATTGCATGTCAAGGACCAATGGACGAAACGGTGGATGACTTCTGGAGGATGATCATTGAATACAGTTGTTCAATAATAGTGATGCTAACCAACCTAGACGAGAAAGGCAAGGTAAGAATATCAGCAACTATCAGTCTTCTTGTGGTAGCCTCTTTGAAGTGGTTACTCCAGGTCTGCGTGTGTTAACAGGCGTTTGATTTTAAGGCTTCAAACCAGACATAGTTGAAGAGAATGGAGAATGGTTCTGATGGTACATGGTGCTGATGCTACATGGCCTACCTTAGGTGGGACATGGATGGTATGATCGTTTTCCGGACCAACTCCAACTCCACTCCGTCTGAGGATCATTAACCTGCTCCAGTACCATTTGTTAACGTGGTAGCAAGATCAGACGTAGCAAAGTTTCAGAAAAATCTGATTACAATTCGCGTAATTTTTTTGGCTTTATTGTTTTAACTTTGTCGTTTTTTGTTACCTCCTTTCTAAAATTGAAGTTAGCTCTTTTCTGCTCCCGTGAATGATTTGTTTGTCGGCGGTCCTTATTAAACTTACTACATTTCCGTAATATATAAACTTATTTATCTTCTTTTTCAAGGAGCAATGCTGTCACTACTGGCCAAAAGAGAAATCTTTGCGGTATCATTACTATGTCGTGGACCCCGTATCAGAGACGAGGATGCCTTATTATGTGGTTAGAGAATTCAAAGTAACAGATGCTAGGGTAAGCGAGATAACACGTATTTCTATGTCCGTTTTCTAGGACAAAAGCCACGGCGCCGTTTGCATGGCCTTGGCCCTTGATGTGTTTGTGTCTGTTATCTGCTGGGTTGTTTTGCACGTACTATTGATGTGGCTTGTAGAGGGTTTTTGGATATAAACTAGCGCAATAGCTTGATAACCAGGGTAGCTGCAAATTCGGGGAAAGCTGAAAGTTGCAGGTTTTCATAAACCTCGTGAAAGTGGCAGGGAAAGTGTAGGAAATAAGCTAAACTCAGGGGGGGGGGGGGGGGGGAAATCCAGTTTCATGTCTGTCAGAGGTGTACCTGAAAACTAGATTATTTTATTGTATGAAGAACAAGGATTTAACAGGCCTTTTATTTTTTCATTCACATGCTAAGATCTGCATTCTCGTGATGTCACCTGGTTTATACCATTATGCTTTGCAAGTCCACAACTAGTCTCACTTAGTGCCACATACATCAAATGGAGGGGTAAATAGGCGCATATTAATTTTTAAACTCATGGGGAACAGCGTTTGGGCTTTGTATCTACCTTAATAACGGAGCTGGTGGGGCCTTACGTACATGGGTGATTAATAAGCGTTCATTAGTAACGCAGATACTTGTAAATAGGAAGGAGGAGGGATTTGGTCGAGATGACCTTGTGGAGTGTCAAAAAGTTGCGGTCGGTACGTAGAGGCCACTTTTTTGCCTCATGATAGTTGCTGCTTAAACTTGTTGGCAAATTGCATTGTTGATTAAAACTAGCTGGCCAATCGTATTTCAATTTCAAATTGTGATATTTATGATTTCTTGGATGATCTATAGCCCCGAAAAATAGTGAAGATTGAAATTTATAAAACAGCTTGAACGGATTATGTCTTTGTCCCCAATTCAGCCCCCCCCCTCCAGTTAATTAAAATAGCCTAACCCAGAGTGCAGAAATGTAGACTTACTTTTATATAAGTAATTGAATGACTACTTGTAACTTTATTGCCATTTTCATAGGATGGTGAATCAAGATCAATACGACAATTCCAGTACTTGAATTGGCCACATGGTAGTATCCCGTCGTCATCTGAGGGTCTGATAGAACTGATAGGTCAAGTCCAACGGGCATACAACCAGCTCAATGGTGGAGGACCGATGGTTGTTCATTCAAGGTAACGGAACTCGAGTGAATTTTTGTAGTTAACTTTGGCAACGGAGGTGTTAGTGCTCTCCTAATCCCAGCGCCATTATCTGATTGTTTTACTTTTAACATTTGATATCAATATGTATGGTAAAGAGTGCTCGTTCGTGGAGTAATGGAGTGGCGTGTTAGCTGCCAAATGCATACATTTAAATCTCAAAATCTACGTCAACATAACTGTCGTTCGCATATATTGTTGCTGTAACAAAACTTGAGCCCGATTATGCCAATGCCAGTAATGATTATAAACAAAGAATTGCATATCTCCGGCGCAGTTACCCAAAGTTTCCATGAATTTTGGAGGCTTACAAGTAGCTTATAACCAATTAAAAGTTCCTGTACGAAAACTCACCCGATTATGCCAATGCCAGTAATGATTAGAAACAAGGATTTTGCGGTGTTTGCTCCCCTAGATACCCAATTTTGCAATGTATTTTCGGGACGTGTTCTTCGATTGCCGGTTATCGGTCGACAGATAAGAAAATAGTGCTTTTTCGATCGGCCTGTGTATGAATTTCTGTGGTGTATGTGCGTGTATGCATGCACGGTGTATGATTTTGTCATATATTGGCCGTAAACAGTTTGTGTACTGAGTGTGCATATGTAAACTTATTTCTTTATATAATTATGAGCATTATTGTATTGAAGTATATGTTTTCTTTTACGAATGTTCAGTTTGCATTAGGGAGACTTCTGTTTGTGTGACTACTGTTTTTGTAGTCTGTTTTTGTACAGTTTGCATTAGGGAGACTTCTGTTTGTAGTAACTACTTTTCATGTTGTCCTATGATAGTGCATGTATAATACTTAATTCATCCTTTCTTCGTTAGCAATGGAGCTGGCCGCACTGGAGTTTACATCACAGCATGCATCATTTTGGAACGGCTGCAAGTAGAGAATGTCCTAGATATGTACCAAACAGTGAAAACATTAAGGCTGGAAAGGCCATACATGGTTGAAACCGTTGAACAATATCAGTTTTGCTATCAAGTTGCGGTGGACTATTTGAGAAATTTTGATTTCGTAGTTTGATGCGACTGAACACACGATGTGACTAAGATGCATGGAACCGTTTCCCAGGAGTGGGTCACTGTCGTGCATATATGCCCTGGCAGCTGACGTATCGTTATAGGAGCTAGAACCGTCAGATGATCTGATTCAAGAGGAAAGCAGCCCCCCTGCGATACCAGCTTACAAGGTACCGGAAATGTCGCGGCTTTCGGAGGAAGGTGTATGTGCTTGTTCCGTTTTAACTGACACACATCTCTCCTTGTGTCGACTGCAAGAAATTGTTTCAGGGTGTAACATTTGAGGGATGCTGGTTGTTAGTAGAACATAATACTCAAAGAGATGACCGAGAACTCTTAGGCAGAAAGCTCAGCAACAGCAGCTATAAGCGTTAATATTTACTATATTTCTGTGGGTGTAAATGGCTCCACTCATATAACACTGTAACAGTGAGAAAGTGGGCTATTTGTTAATGCCAAGTGTCCTTTTAGCCTCTAGTTTTGATAGAAGCCCACCTTGGCATAACAGAATTCATTGGATGCTGTGCCATTTTACATGCATTGAAGAGAGAATGGACGTTCAACGTTTTGTACAGTGGCTATGAACAGTTAATACTTAAAGAACGGACATCAACATATCCATGAAATACTAGTAGCAGATGCCATATAGAGTAATGTACCGTATTTTTCTGAAATAGACACCCAGAACCTATAATATTTAAACTTTTTCACGATCTTTTGGTTCAGAATCATTTGAAGACTGGGGTTTATTTCAGAGAAGTCGGTACTTGTTTTTACGTATAAACTATGAGCTCCATGTGTGTTTTTTATTGAAGTATATTCACAAACGTTGTACAGCTAGAGATTGTATCCTAAAGATTTTAAGGTAACTTCAGTCTGTGGTTACCGTAAGTACTCGAATTAGTGTCGCTTGAGTATATTTTATTTTTAACGCCGGAGAGTGCCCTGATTTTTTAGGGTGCGGTTTTCAAATTCCTGTTGTGACATGGTCATTCTTGCTCGTGAAGTCAAATGCGGAGAGGAAGTGGTGACGTCACAAATCAAACGTTTTGGAAATAGTAAGATTTGACTCCAGATGTCTAAAGCCAACCCGGAATAGGCTTTTTTCTATGATCCCAGACCGCTAGTGTATATTGTGTTTAAACTAGAGGCATTTGAACTTCAAAAATCTCTGGTCAAAACTCTGTTAATATCCTTGAATCCTCAAGTTAGGATGCAACATCAAATAATATGGTTTTGTTAGAGAGATTTAAAACTTTGAAAGCTTTATGGCCAAGTTATATCCATTTACGTTCTTACTAATGGAGCATGGTGAGAATTGAGAGTTTTTTCCAACATTTAAACATTTCCAAAATCGTGACGTCACACCTTCCCTCCGCATTACGATCGTTTAACGAAAATCTAATAATATTTTATTCAAGGTTAATCTTCAGTTATACGTTTGTATAACGTTATTAAGTTGCTTATCAACTTGAGTACCATGTTTGTTAATTTTGAGGGAGAGGACGAAAACTGGTTTACTTTTTACAGGCAAAGGAAGGGGTGGAGACGCTTATTCGAAAGTAGGTACATATTCGAGGATTTACGGTATATGTAATTTGTAAGATAGTTGTCGTCTAAAAAGTGTACAGGGGTGGAACCAGAATACATTAACGAAGCTAGTGAAGATATAAGAGACAGCGTTATTGGTATTGCTCATCAGCGTTGCAAGATTGGGCGCGCCACATCACTTGGCTTTGATTGTAATCAAAGTGACGAGCACAAAGATCACTGTTTGCGACTTTCTGTTCGATGTTTAAGCAGCAAAGCGGGAACATATCATTTTGAAGCCATAGAGTGCAAAATGAAGTGACGAGGCGCATGGCCAGTCTGGCGTTACTGTTGCTGATCAGCATTTTAATTTAAGAGAAAGTTGTGTACATTTAATGTATGTTATTCATGGTTTAAATCTGGCCTATCTATGTACTTATTCCCTTATTAGGCTAGAGGTCTTAGTTAGGCCTGATTGGTCGCCCCCGCCATTGAGGTAAGGTAAAAGGTCGTAACTTCTGTCATCCGATCTGTTTTCGACTTGAAAGTAGCGTCAGGTTGAGATCTTGTAGCTTTTATGAAGCAGTCTTGATCTAACAATCTCGCTTCGTGTAAATTGTTAGATGGTAGCCATGGATATATAGATGTATAAAGTAAAGCCACCCCCCACGATTTGCTAGGGAAACACACTGACAAGGGCACAACTTCACTAAGCAAGTTACAAGTTAAAACATCAGTCTAGTTCTGATCTTTACAGCGTTATTATGGAGCTTTAGTGATTATAATTTATTGATTGACTATGACACGTAATGAAAAAGGATTGATTGATTGATTGACACGTAATGAGAAAGGAGGAGCTAGAGCATCTTAGTGTTACAGGTATGATCAGTAGAAAGCGAAGCAGAGGAAGGCAAAGATTAACTTACAGGTTCAGCCTAAGTAGACGGATGAATGTTACAGAGTAGGATCTGTTAATGACTACAAAAGATAGGAAAAGGTGGAAGTCCACGATCGCCAACGTCCTTGTTGGACATGGCACTTGAAGAAAAAGAAGAAGATTGACTATGACTTTTCATCAGCGAGGAGTTATATAAGTTATTAACTAGCTTAACCTTTCGGCCACCGCAGTTGGTAATTTGAATATATTATCAATGAAACAAAGAGTTCTTGAATAGGTAATTGGAAAAATCATTTTTCACTGATTTCTTTCTTTAGTTCATGATCATTTTTACTGGAATAATTTGCAAAGGCATCTTTATACTGGCAGACGGATGAAGTTTCCTCTGATTTTGAACTCCTTACGGCATTCAACAAAGAAAGATTTTTAAACTTCTGATCAAATTGGGCTATGTGTCTGGTTGCCTTTGTGGTCAAATGATAAACTTGAGTAGATATCCATACACTCAGGTTGCCATCACGAGTTACTACTGTTCAATTGACGCCTTGATTGACGTATCTGTGCTTCGACTTCACTGTAATCGTGAATAGTAAGGCAAAAGGAGCGCGTGGTAATTACATCCCCCTTTACCTCCAAATTTTATGCTCTAGGATACAATTTTTACACCCCCTAGTTTGACATAATGTCTGCATGAATGCATTGGTGATAAATGCAAGGTATCGTCTTAACATTGCAGTGTGGCCTTGGAAAGATTTTGGTAACTCATGCAGGTTAACATAAGTCGTACATTTTTCCCTTCAAAAGGCCGTAGTCTATACATACTTACATCACTGACCTCCACGCAACTTTAAGAGTTTGAAGAACTTAGTTTTTGGCGTGTGTAGTGTTCTCATGTTTCTTATTGTATAATTTAGTATAGTATTCATACTGTTACTTGGCTAGCTACGCACAGATCTCCTGATGCCTTAAATCGTAGATTCTTGAGGTGGTAGTTGAACTCCTGAAAACTTCAATGTGTCAAGTGTCTTGTGACAATATGAAAATCTAGCGTTCGTGAGTGGCAGTATTCAGAATCAGCAAGTTAAGAGCAGTTTTTTGAATTATTTGGTTACGATGCGATGCGTAATGACACAAGTCGATGGAATGCTTTACGTGTTTTGCCTACTGTAGGAAGTTGTCATCGAGTTAAGTTTCTTTTATTGACATTAAATCCGCAGGGGACTGTGGACCCCAATTTCCTCAAATTTATTTCTAAATATGAGTGGAGCGATTTCACTTTTCACGTACCTCTCCTATTCATTGTTTATGAACTCTGCTCTAGTTTTGATTATGGGAATCACCTCCGGCCCTTTTCCTTTTAAATTGCCCCGAAAATAGCAATTGTATCAAAAGATTTATCTTTATATGTAATATTAGAATTTGCCCTCTTAAATGCCGTAGACAGATGCTGTTCGGTAGCCCCTATTATGAAGCCAATCGTAAAAAGCTCAACTTAAATCCGCATTACATTCACTTCGAATCTGTATTCTATACCCCCTACCCTCTAGAAATTTCAACTCTTCCGAGTAAGATGAAATTAACGTCCAGAACAGAAAAGTAAATTATTTTCATCTCTCTATTTTCTCTGTCCGTCATTTATCACTTCTCGACCATGTCCCAGAATCGAAAGAGATGACACCAAATTCTTGTATTAAGCGAGTTGGAGTGAGTTTTAAAAACTGTTGTTGCTTTTAAAAAGTGACAAATCCGTAAGAGAGACAGGAGGGGGGGGGGGTTGTATTTCTGCTTGATTTAGTTAGAAAGGAGCTGAGTTATGGCAGTCGGTGGGGAGTTTGTCAAACAGGCACAAGGTTGATGGTTCGAGTCCACCCTAGATAGTCAATGTGATAACTCTTACTGCTAGCCCAGGTAGAAGATGGGTCCTTGGCATTCGGTGAAAAAGGATAAAGCCGACCACTCTACCTCACCATGCCGTGCCTCAGGACATCTGACTCGCTACCACTTCATAACCCCTACGCTCTGTAGCAGAGCATCGGACTAGTCACCCTTTATTCACTTGGATCAGGTAGAAGTGTGTTAGTAGCCGTGCTAGCTACATCTTGTAATCTATTCTCAGTATGTTGAAGGTTTGCCGAACTTCCAAAGTTGTGTATAGCTCCACTAGTTTAAAGGTTTAATGGAATTATTTTAAATATTTGATATCATTTATGAGGGCTATTGCTATAATCAGAAAGGTTTTAAACTTTTTGTTATTTTTTTAATTTCTTTTGTTTGATAGGGCTGGTTGTGAAATTTTTATAGGTCTGAAGCTTTACCAAGAGATAAGAGTTCCTCCTATTTTGATGGCCTTGACTTGATTCGTCCTGTCGTCAGCAATTTTAGTTTGTTCTGTTTCATGCGGACGCTTCTTACACGTTTCATTTGAAGTGCATGTATAATTGCGGGGTAGGGGTTCCTAAGTTAGGGTAGATTTTTACCACCGACTTTAATGATACTGCCGCAAGAGACCGTGAAGAAGTGATCCCACGTGGCCACAGCATGGCGTGATTTAAACACAAACCAGAAGGAATTCATCACAATCTGGCGAGATTTATTCCGTTACTTGTCTTATTTGTTAACAGGGTGGCGGGATTTTTATGCGAGCCGGCGTGAGTTCAGCCTGAATTGACGGGATTTCATGAGCCCACTTAGCGATCATCTGGCAATGTTTGATCTTAGTCTGCCGGCCTTGGGTCTATATGTCACAGTAGCATTTTTCTGAAATTTCATAGAGCAATATGGAATATAGCCGCTGAGACTCGTAAATAGACCCCGCTCATCTTAGGCGTGCGTCTCGAATGAAGATGCTATTGCGACCCGATAGCAAACTATACTCAAGTCGCAACGCCAGCTCCCATTCCTCGACGTTTGTTGACTTAGCTGCAAGGCTGCCTTAGCTAGAAGGCTGCCCTGTCGAGGTCCAGTTACGTTGGTCAGAACGGTTGCTATAAGGCTGGCAAAATGCGTGTACTTATTGAGACCGCCGGGCTTGATTGATGGAGGCAAAGAAAGCTTGTTTTGCAAAAGGAAAGAGAGCAAGGAGGTGAGGAGCAGTGCAACGTATAAATGCCCGAGAAGAGAGTGCAGATATCGCTTTTTTTCGTGTGACGTGGATTGGTATACTTTTGACACGCAGCTAGTGGAGTGTGCTAGCAGGAGACTAAGGCAAGTTTCAGGTCTTTGTTTGAGGGTACAGAGCAATACTATCAAGCAAGCAATGTATGTGAGGCAGACAGAATCTGCCATGTAGAAGTGTAAACATGTTTAATCACCGACGAATTAGGCTATAGATCTCTTATGGGATGAGGGTAACGTTGACGAAGACGTTACTCTCAAGTACAAGTCTCGTATACCTGAAGTGTCACAAGATCAGGTATCGCGGAAGCCATAACTGCCCCTTGTCAGTTTTAACGGAAGCAAGCATTGGACTTACGCAAAGAGATTTCTTGAAGTATCTCATGGGCACATTTTATCGGAGTATTACGTTCGGCGGCAGCGAAACGCGAGAAATCAACATTTTGTGTTGACGCCGAGTGTGACCGTAGCTTAACAAACAGAATAATGGTGATCAGTATTCATAAACATTTTTTCATCAATTTTCTTTAGTTAGCGATGCTGGGGGAAGTAAGTTAGAGTATGTCCTCAAATTGAGTCCACTATGATTTCAATGCATCGCGCAAGATTACTTTATCAAACTTGTATAGTGAAATAAGCTATTATAAGATCGAAGAGACACTACAGAAGACGGGAAATGTCACCACCACGATTGGAACCAGGGATAGTAAGTTCCATGATTTAACTCGAGGGTTTACAGCGTTTAAAAGGAATGGAAATGAAGCTACCGCTGTCTAGATCATTCTAAATTATCACAAGGCTGATCTGACATAAATAATGACACCAATGGTATTTTGTCGCTGTACAAACAAGGCATTCTTCATATGTTTGCACTAGACGTGTAACCGTCTAAGATTTTCCTTCCCCGTGATAGTCTAGCCAACCAGATGGACTGTCAAGCACCTGTAACAACAAAGGTACAGTACGGTGAAATAATCGATCGTTCACGCAGACTATGTTGGTAGTAACCAAATTACTCGAGTCGTAAAGGCCGGGTTTAACGAAGTAATTTCAGCTACAGTTGAGTTGCGTCACACTCTTGAAATGAATTATCGCCATGAAAAAGCAAAATGTACCTAACGATAATTTAGTTGTAGCTAGTGATAATTCAGTTATGAGGTGGCGTTAATTCAGTAGTCAGATGACATGAATGCAGTTGGCGGGTAGTGACAATGAAACTGTAGGTGGAGACAATTAAGTTATACGATTAGTGCCTGTTGAGAATAAGATAAAATTCAGAAGACGTCACTGGTTTCAGAGTGGCTAATAGCAATCTACTAGCAATCTGATCTATATTCATGAATCAGAGGACTGTAGAAAGACACAATGACGTACAGGAAGTGATAACATGAAAACAAAGGAAAAGGGGACTAATTGCATGAAAACGAGGTTACAAATGCTAATGACTGATTCCATCAGTGCCCTTTGGTACAACCGTCTACAAGAAACGCACCGTTTGGGTGAATGATTGGTTAGTCAGAATGGACGCCTTGGGAGATTTCAATAGCAAAGCTTCGATTAAAGAAATGACTGCTGAAACTTTCGTCTTAGGAGTATCATACTTTTTGCTATTCTATGATTGCTCAGTTTCATCGCTCTCGCAAATTTATTATTTCATTCTTTTTAATGATCAAAGGTTCCCAGAAAACTCGTCTCCCGGTGTCTTAGGAGCGGTGCAGAAACATCTCGAAAGAATTGTTGTCTGTCTATATGGATACTTGTTGAAGTTAGATAAATGAACAACTTCGAACAGCTACGGACAATTTAATTCTCGGAGAATTGTTTTTAAATTGTGTCAGTGGAACCTGACCTTAACTTGAAGTACTTCATCTGTTGAATACTTTTCGTGTCGCGCAGAATGTTGAAAAGAGAGAAGAGACACTCCACTCGTCCGTTGCTAGCAAATTTTCTTTTCGCTTGTTTGAATATGACATATTGCAAACGAGGCCAGTGGAGTTGACCATTCACGTAAGACATAGGCAGAATGCAATAGAATTGGTAGCTTAAGCAAGTGTTGCTCGATTGTACTACTTAGCCAATTTCATTCATTGCATTTCAGGTCCGATACCAAAATTCTTAAATTAGTGGGTCAAACACGACGCGGCCAAAGTTTAACAAGACTTAAATTGTTTACAGATTAAAATTTTGGCCTCATAACCTTGCGTGATTAGTGTTGTGTAAAGCCTTCTGAGCAGAACTTCAACGGAAGCCAACTCTAGCATCCTTTCTCCCTTTTCTCTACCCTGGGTCGTTGAAATGACAATGGAAAGCCCCGATCTTCTTTGAAGGTAGAATGTTCCGAGTGTTATCATCTCTTATGCCTACCTATTCTTGGATGAAAACGACGACTAAAGAGAATTAAGCTTGCTGACTGCTGGCTGCAAATTAATCTTTAAACTCGGTTTCAAAACATGTTTTCCCCAGGCGCAACACACTGTGTCTCAATACATCTCAGCTCCTTAAATCTAGATTAGAAGCTACGTGGATTTGCGAGATCAGAATAAATACATTGGTGGTTTGTTGTTTTTCGATTGTTATTGCTCTCTGACAATATTTCCATTATTAATTTAATAGGATGTATGTAGTCGCCTTAGAGTTAGTTCTCACGTATTTCATTATAGTGATTATTAAAATCCAATGGAAGTAATCGAAATGTCGTTTTCAGATTCTCAGCAAGAGTGGTAGCTTGTCCGACAAATCGGATTGTGTCTAATAAACTTGAAATAGAGCGATGTCCGACTGTTAATACTGTTCAGAATGAAGAAAGATCATCTACTGTGATCGCTAGATTTCTGATCACAAATAACAGGAAAGCAAACTTAAGGGAGAAGTTGCGGGTGGACGGATGAAATTTGGTTACTCGTGCCTAAACCCGTTTTTAACTAAGAATTTCTTAAGCAGGTAACTCTACACTTAATTCAAGTCTGCAATCTGTGATCCCTCTTTTAAGCCTAAATTTTACCTACAAATACAACAGGTTGTATAGCCCAAATACAATCCTTTCGTTACTTTTCTATAAAAAATATAAGTAAACATCCAAACCACACCCCCAATTATCACTAGACTGATACCATTTCATCTGTGGGTAGCAGAATCTACCTTGAAGAATTTTAGTATTGTGTAAAAATCAAGATTTAAGAAATTGACGATGGATATTTAATACCTTCGTATTTTAGAACATTCTTGCTTACAAAAGTTGAGATTTCGTCTTTGCCACTTTGCTGGATTTTTACAATGTTCCAGTCTCGAGATAAAGCAAAAAAGGAGAGAATGAGGAAAAAGTGCGAAAGAATGGCCCTAGATGAAAGTCAGGTTATGGGCCCACCCAAGAAATGTTGCAATAATCCCCCAATGTTGATGCATGAAATTACATAACTGCAAGCAAATCATTTCTATGTATACCTCGAGAGATCCAAAGATGTTTTGCATTTCTTTAAACCCGAAGCAAGTGAGTAGACCATCGAGTGACCGCATCTACACTACGACCATTGCATTCCTGGTTTGCTATTGGAATACATCTGATTTGTTTCTATTTATTACAATTTCGTATTGCTTAGAGAGAAATTACCTCGTCAGGCATTCAAAGTAGTATTAGAAATAAGCAAATTGTCATGGATAGAAAGTTCCAAGGTAGAAGAAGAGGGAGATAAAATGTCATATTGTGGAAAGAAACATTGTCGTCAGTGATCTCACTGTGGTCAGAACCAACAGAGTAAGACGGGGGCTGTCTTATTTCCCTGATACGGCAGACATTTTAAGATGATCGCAAATAAGATTATGTAGAAGCCATGGTTATATAATTACTATATAATTATAGCATATATCAAGATGTTGACTACAGATAAACTTGCGTTTTGCCAAATCACTTCGTTATCATGCCCAAATCTTTAAATCAGTTAGATATTTTATGGTTTACTTAATGCTCCCTTGCTACTATTCTCTCTCTGTCACATCAATGGAAAAATTAATGTATTGCTACTTAAAAGACAACCCAAGAGGTTAGTAAAGTAAGGATAAGAAAAGCAAAGACCTTAAGCTTCAGTACTCAAATTCGACACCATCTGAATGTCTGGGCTAGCGTGCAAACAAAAAGTTATTCTCATTGGCCAAACAGCTGAAAGCATGCTGATCTAACTATCTGAAACTTGGATCATGACAAAGCAATTACAGCACATAGTTAACAGCTGCTATACTCATATGGAGCGATGCGTACAAACCATAAGCTAGCCAAAACACATCGATAAAAAAGAGGTTGGATCGAAAGGAGACCTGTTCTCTGTGCGGAAGCTTTGCCAAATTAGCAGACACTACCATAGTCAGCCGTCAACGCCTTGCTGTACTGTAACATGCAGACCTTGTTGTCTTCACTAAGATATCAAGTCAGGAAAATTCTTGCCGAACAGCTAGCACTGGACAATGCAAAGCTTCCGCACAGAGAACAGGTCTCCTTTAGACCGAGCTCTAGAGAGCAAGAAGCAACCAAGAACAATGGATAACGATGGGTCATAAATAATTCTGTTGCACCCGATTAATGATTACTTTGATTGTAATCTCGTCTTGTCCTTAGGAAAACTAGTGCGCCCTTGTGTGACCGTGACCTTATGCGAGAAGACAGTTGCCAAATTCCTGATTGCACCATATAAGAAGCTAGCACCCCTCATCACAGGTAATTAATTCACCGCAACAGGAACATTTTTAGATTAAGGGGCTATATTTTACTCTGACTCCTTCTAACCAATGCTGAAACGTGATCCAAAGTAATTCAACCCAACCACGAAAAATCTATTTATGTAACACATTGGTAGATTGATTAGAATAAGAGACACGGATTTTGTCACAGATCTTTATCTGTTTGTACAGGAAAAATCTCCCAACTGAAATCTATTTTAGGGATCAGATTATCATGTGTTCCTCAAAGGGATCACGGTTATTCTTTGGCAAATCCAGAAGCAAAAATAAGCACAGCTAATAATCATCCACTCGAGGTTTCCGTTGCACGTTCTTGAAAAATGCAGCTATACCCCAGGCTATTCCAGGGTTGCCTTTAGATATCTGGAGTCAAATATTATTATTTCCAAAATTTTTTATTTGTGACGTCATCACTTTCCCCCCGCATTGCACGATAGTATTACGTCTGAGGTTGCTAAAGAGCGGCAAGAGCCATAGCAAGCAATGATATTAATCACTTCCAATACTCCATCCTGTTTTAATTAGTACACTTTTTGAGCCTCTTGTTGTTTGGATTTGCCAGATATTTGCGTTCATGCAGTTTTTGCGGTTGTGCATGTTCTGGACTTATTTTTTTGTGGAAGTGTTTTTTATGTTCTTAAAATCAATGAATGAAAATAAGTGTAAGATAGTATAGCATGCGAAAAGAAAGAAGATTGTGCAGAAATACACAGTATACACAATTGGTGTTACTTAAACAGGATAAAGTAGTCTTGGAAACATGATAGCTGCTCATAATAATATGGTTTCGTATTTTAAAGAGCCAAATTTGACCGTAACTTAACCTTTCAACTTCTACAAGGAAGACCCGGATTGGAAAACGGATCAAATTCAAAGGTTCCGAAGATTTAATGATAATCATCTTTTATTAAATAACAGTCCTTGCTTGCATAGCTACTTCCCCCTGGCAAGCACCTGCTTTGGATAAGTATTGTCAAATGAGCTTTATAAAGTTTTTTGACTTTAAAGGGCTTATTTCAAGCGAATACGGTCTTTGCTTTTGTATCTGTAAGTCTTTCGATGTGTTCTCAGGTGTAGTTTCTACAATCTCCCAGGATTGGCAATATGGAATGGAAGCCGTAGACACAATCAAAATATTGTGATGCCACGTGCTTGACAGGCTGATTTGGAATGGGGCGAGGCAATCTAGTCGAAACTATCCGCAGAAGCAGCAGCACCTTCTTGTTGGTTGTTCAAGTGGCAACGCATGCCAACAGACTGACAGCGTATTAAATAACTAAGTTTACTATAACTTTTAAGCCCAAAAATAGGTAAGCTATGGATCTATATTGAGCAATAGAAATGTCGCTAAAACCCTCCTCTTTATCTCCCAAATATGAGCACCCTAACGAAACTGCAGTCGTTATGCAACACATAAATCGCATCGGTGTTTCAAACCCCATTCTGTACATCTGTTATCCATTACATTTACGATCATGTCATTCTTGACACTTTAGAAAATAAAGTTTTGGGGAGCATAGAGGATGCCAAAGATAATTGTCGAAGTTTTGAAATACACTCTCAGAAGCAGAGCTTTCCAGTTTTAAGCTCTGCTTCCTGGTATCAATCGCCATTTCTAAGTAACTTCTCAAGCAGACCCGCGTTTCTACAATGTCAAACAAGAGATACAAGCAGAAAATTTTTAAAGAGGAGGGAAGGACAAAGAGAGAAGGAGATGAGGCATTTTGTTGTTTCTGTTGATCTTACTACTGAAAGCGCCTGTTGACACTATTTTTTACTGTTATCATAGTGTTGTAAAATTTTACCGTTTTGAATTTGTATATTTTTTGATATCAAAGCTTGTTTTCAAAATCAGACTGTCCAGTTTGTTAATGTATAAAATGTAAGGATGCTATATGATAAAATTTTGACAATTCATAATGTGGATTTTTAAGACAGACTTCATTACGTAAGGGGTGCAAAAGCATACTTCTTACTAAATCATAGGAGCAAATTGTATGAATTGGTTTTACTGTATTTATTGTATTCCACAGCGAGATAAGACATATTTTTTTGCAAATTTGCGAATGTTTGTTTACCGTCGCACTACATTATCTAAATACTTGACATAACATACTTTCGGCTACTCATATAAAACGTTCACATTTTACAAATATCAGTTTTCATTCCATGGGAAAGATTAAGAGATTTTACTCACAATACGTAAAAGGTGGATTCATTTCTACTATTTCTATAAATTTAGCCAGGTATGGTAAATATGTACCACATGTTTTGACTCATTGAAATTTGGTATCGAATCCAGTACAAACTTGCACGTGCACATTGTTGGAAAATCTATAAAGGATAGGCAGTTATTTTGGCGAGACGCAAAAAAAGACTTAGACATAAGAAGAAATGCACTTCCATCAAGATGTGAACCATGTAAATGAAATTAGCAAGAAAAATGTGGGTAAATTTTGATAAATGAAATTATAATTTATTGTGACAATGTTTTGCATTAATCGGCAGTTTTAGCGTTTGCTGAAGGATTACCATATGTGTGTAGATGAAGCAATGGATAAATGCTGCGTGTTTTGGAAGATTGTGAAAAGCAGTTGCAAACCAACAGAATTAGGGTATACATTGATGGGTAACTATTCCCACTTTCCAACAAAGATGGCAGTTCAGATCCATCTTTAAGGTAAGTATACCTGGCCTGTGATATGTCAAATTTCTATCTCCCTGATGAGTTTTGATAAACTGATAATTAACGGTGGGACAAACTCTCGAGTTAATAAAATGATGAGTGGCATAGATGAATTTAAAAAAACATTATTTTCTGTAAAATTATCAGAAAAGTATAAGAATAAGGATCTCACAAAGGAGAAGGAGAACAACATTTGGCAATACCAGTAATGTAACCAGTACAGAGTAGCCGAACTACCATCGGACAGAATAGAATAATCATTCAAATTTGAATTTCAAAACATTTCTACAAATTAATCTATAGCATGCATAGAGAAGCAACAATGCTGTGGTAAAAATAACACAACAGAAAATACGTCCATATCTGTAAGACATTTGCCGAAGCTGCCAGTGCTTCATAAAATGGGGGGGGGGGGGTAAATATTGGAGCCAATCAATGTAACACCAATTGCTGACAATTTTATTGGACCTCGCCCATATTATGCGTTGAGAATTAGAGAACGCTACTTTAAGTGAGGTGATGAAACAAAAGTTTCCATTTACACTTGAAAACTGATAAAACGTTCACACTATGGCGGCACATTGAATTTACCTTTATTTACATTCAGAGCCTTCTGATTTTCGGGTATTTTGCGATTGGGTTCACCATGTCAATAGCCATTCATTGAAGCGTGATGGAAGTTCCAAACAAAATGATGAAGGTATGTAGATATCAACATGTTTTCAGGTTCCTGTTCTGTTATGTATGCTGCAGCATGAAAATGCTAATTTTTATGAGACCCGTACTGAATTGATCTTCACTCTACAAAGGAGAGTTTTGGTAAGATTCTTTGGTTTGTGACTTGTTCTGAAGGGCCCAGGGGATTCCATATTTTCTTTTACATTATGTATATAAAAATGGCAATACAGAACAATCTAGAATTGTCTAAGCTCTCGAAAAATTTTTGCCTTTCGTGCCTCTGTGCGTTCCTAAAATATAAAGGGTTATCGAGGCTTTCAGCGCTTTCAATTCTCCCTGTCAAGATCAACATGGTGAGGCAGCACACGAGGCTACTTGCTGCCATTTGGCAAGATAAATAAAGTGGATACAGCGTACTGTAGGCCTATGTCCCAACAATAAAGCACCTTTCCGATGTTATTTACAGATTTTGCGAAGTACTAATTTATTGCGAATGTCCTGTGCGTCATGTTTAAACTCCGACTCCTACAAATCCATGTTTCAGTATCAAACTCCAAGCCTGCTGCTAAAACCTAATAGATATCTACAGGCCCTGTAGTCAATGCTCTTTGAGAATGATGTTACTTATGTGTGTTCTCAAATATCTTCTGGTAGTAATAATCGAAACCCCAGATAGTAACAAAACAATCGTTCAATTATGGTGCTCATGGCAATGTTGATTTTAGAATCATGAATTTCATAAACTCTGATCTGCTAATGCTGATGACGTCAGGTGGGCGATCGCAAAAATAGAATGGAAGTCTACTTCTTCGTCTCTTGTGCCCTCTGAGATTGCAGTCCAAACTCTATTCATACGCATGCCAAGGCGCACAATCGATCCCAAAAAATCTCACACGCTACAAAAAGATCTGCATGGAAATAGAGCATTAATCTGACTTTCCACATGCTCGCATAAAAACGTAACTTCAACTGGCAATTTTTAGTCTTTTCAGTTAAATTATTTGAACGAGTTTTACTTCGTTCTTCAGCTTCTTGGAAATTCTTCAGGTTTCTTAGTTTAAAGAGTTTTTCGAATTTGTGAAAATTTCTGGCTTTTGAGTTAGAGTGTAATTTTCAAAATGTGCCATCGAGCCAACTCAAAATAATTATTTGTATTCCTAAACACAACCGACATTGAACTTCAGATTTCATATTTTACTTCATGTCTATTCATATCTACATAAGGCAAGTACCTATATTAACTGTTACTGTTGACAATTCCAAGAACCAAGAACCAGATTGAGGGATGATCTCGTAAGCCACATGGGCCCAACCTTGCAGAAGATAGCTCAAGATATAGGAAGGTGATCAAATATGTTCCTCAACTGAGTGAAACAACCCTTATTGATAATGATGATGATGATGATGATGATGATGATGATGGTGATGATAATGATGATGGTTATGATGGTGATGATGATGATGATGATAATGATGATGCTGCTGCTGCTGATGATGATGATAATGATGATGATGATGATGCTGATGATGATGCTGATGATGATGCTGATGATGATGACGATGATGATGATTATGATGATGATGATGACGACGATTGACAGTTCAGTTATGAGCTCCAAATGTAATGTTTCAGTGTAGTTGCATCTGTTTCTCTCTCGTGAAGTAGACAGCTAAAATCATATTGTTCTCGATTTGCAATCAATTACGTTACTTTGTCACAGCTATGACTGAAAAGGTTTCCCCACAGGAGTAGGTACTCGTTAACGGTCGCATCATTCTCAAACATCTGCCCACCAATAATGGATATGACCTCTGCAATCCAACCTGGAAAGTATTTAACGTGTTGCACACTGCTTTTTGCACCAGACCCCTCTTTTCGTTGAACCAATTCTTGCCTTGGGTGACCATCGTCAACAATGTCATGCACTCCTGATTGGATAGGTTTCCTTGGTAGCTTGAAGGACTTTGCGTTTAGGTCCTGGAGGTATGACTTAAAATGTGCATATGATGACTGCAGGTACTGGAAAATATCATCTCCGAAGGAAATGACATAGAATGCATTTTTCTATGCTATGAAGGCAGCTGAATGTCGAAAGAAAGCTGATCCCTGCTACAAGACTTCGTCCTTCAGTAGGGTCAAGGTGACGATAACGTGTTATCTTTGTCAGTGAATGTAATCAGGTTTTAGTTTCTTCGCTGAAGCGAGCAATTCAAGGTATTCCGACTTTCGAATGTACGTTTAGAAACATCGGGCCAGCAAATCAACAAACTGCAATTGATCGACCAAGCCTAATACGGAACTTTCCAGTTAGACTAAATCTCGCTTTCGAAGTGTTTGAAAGTGAGGCTGAACATGAAAAGTGGGACT
>JAAAKL020004798.1:0-20342 GCA_010016065.2 Carybdea cf. marsupialis auct. non (Linnaeus, 1758)
TACGAAGTATCCCTCTAATAGCCACAGATGATGCCAGACTTTGTTCTGCATTTTCTCCAGCAATCAGCATATAGACATGCGTATTTGCCTGTCGTAGCTCCTAAATAATCGTTTGCAATCAACTTCGCTGCATGTCTTCCTTTCGAAGAGTTCAGCATCCACAAACGTAAGTTGCAAAAGTAATTGCAAGTGGCGTGTTTTAATATCCAGTTGTGTGTCTGTACTACTCTACACAAACCACCAGAGATTGCATACAACATTTGCATACCTCGGTATCAACTTTGAACCGTTAACTGAAATTGTTTTCGTTTGGGACTAAGCACTCTGTTTTGAGGTGCCACCATCGGATTATTTCGACATACTCACTCTAGTAACTCTTAGCATTTTTCAAGGGCCTCTTTGATTCTCCAAAGAATATGGACGGGCAAACGTGAAATCTATAAATAAAAACTAAGTGATAATATCTTCTCTGTACCATTTTCCATTAGCTATCATACTCTAAACTCGCATCCACAGTACAAAGGCCTATCGTGAATCCAATATGTGATATTTTAAGTTTTCATTCGTTTTAAGTCTTCATATTAAGTATGTCTTTTCAGGAACTGACAACAGATCAATAAAAATGTAGCTCTCTCCACCATCCTTTTTCTACCTTTTCGATATTGGTGTAACGATCAAATGAGGATATTGAAGAATAATAATGAATGATAACAAAGAGATCATTGTAGTTATTATTATTTCGCTTGAGAATTTTGTTGAGCAACTTGTGAAACATGACAATAATCATTCCTTCGCAGGGATATAGGAACAGGGGCACTAGGGGCACGTGCTCCCGACATTTTGCAAAAAGCAAAAAGTTCCCTTTTAGTCAATCTTAAATCCAACACGTAGTACAGTGTCCTGTAAGTGAAAAGGTGCCCGTTGACTATTGTGCCCTCTTCCCCCCCAAGTTTTAAATGCTTCCTACGTCTCGGACCCTCCAGCTTGGGTTACTGTCATTTTGATTTTGTGTACACCGGATAGTTTTCTTTTCCTGATATTCTTTACGTCCTTTATCATTTCACTTATTTGCAAATCTGTATTTTTATAATAAATTACGACTGAGCATGTATTGTGACAATTTCAGCCTCATTGCGTGGAGGGGAAGTGTTCAGACAGATTTATGAATACTCTTTCCATAACTACAGAAATCCCTGATAAATCAGAAACCTGTTTGCTTTATCATTCATGGTCGTAAGAAGCCATTTCTTTGGTTTTCCCTTTAGTTCTCTGACAGCTTTGAAAATATGTAGTGGCCTTGCCAAACTGTAATCTTTGAGAGTCTTCACTTTTTTCCGCAAGATTTACTTTCAAGATTCAGCATTTTATTTTATCTAGATCATTAACATACCGCCAGCAATTAACATTTAAATTTGCTTTAATCTCGTAGAATCTGTTCTTTTTGAACCGATGGACTGTTTAAGTACAGTGCTATTATGACCTTTAAAAAGGTAACATGTTTTCAGGTCATTGTTCAATTTTTCAATTTTACCCTTGTTTTCTGAGCTTATATAGATATTAGATATTTTTCCTTATAGCTAACCATCCCTTTGATAGCTTTATTATTAATTATTTCAAAGTCGCTTTAGACATCGTCAAAAGCGGAATTTAGTTTTAAAGGAGGCTCTACCTGACTAACAATTTATCAGCTAAACATTCTCTGAGCTGGATGCGTATCTTATTTCACTTCCTATTTTGTAGCAATTTATACTAAGTGTTAATAGTAGAAAATGAAGCTAAGGTTTCTGTTTCTATTTAGATTCCCTGTCCTGCCTTCATGTGGTACCCATAAATCTGATCTTGATTTCTTGTGTGTGTTAACAAACAAGTTAATTATCTTTTTTTCGTCTTTGAATCAAAACTAAAGATTTAGCAAATACATCACTCCAGATTCTGTGGCTGTTTCTTCCAACCTGAGCTTTACATCCTCCCATCAAATTGTAAATTCTATACAGTGCATTAATTTGTCTTTAAGATTGCTTTGATAACAAAATGCCACCCCCTTGCATATAATAATCTATTGTTATCTCTGGCAGAGCTTAGAAAAGAAAACTCTCTTCAAATGCCTCAGTAGCATCACTATGTAATTGTGTGTATCTGCATCACCTACAATGCCAGTATTCACTCTTGCCATTTCTATAAGGAGAACATCTAGTTTACCATAACTATGGGATGGTCAATACGCTACAAGTACAACATCTTCTTGCTAAGCAACATACCAACGGATATATGACGCAAACCTTCACGATACACCTTAACTGGAGAGCAATTTCTGTGTTGTGTCATCATTAATTAGAACTGTCGAGGGTTAAGCTCACGGGAACTATTTGGAGCCTTCCTAATAGTATCATTGTGGAGAAAGTTCATGAAATAAGTTTCCCTGCATGTGTTAATAGCCCCATCTTCCCGTATACGTAGTCAGAGTTTCCTTCTACTGGATTAACAGTGATGCAAACGTCCTAGCTTAGCCTACCAGGAGCACTGGTTATTTGAAGGCACCAGAGACTAGCCTTTCCTCCTTAGTCTTGATGCTCTGATATCGTCCGTCACGAGAAGACCACGAGCTGGACTTTACTGTCTGAGTTTCTATTTCTGCTTCTCATTTGGAACATTTTGTAAGTCATGGGGGTTAAACTTCAACTGTCACCCCGGAAATACGAATCAGTGAGGCCGGAAGGCAATAACCAAGATACATTTTAAAATTTTAATTTAATTGGAACTAAAAGTTCAAGACCCATGCAGACATTATAACTTTAAAATGGAGGCTAGGATAAGCTTTTTTTCAATGATTGGATTTTGATTTTACAGCATTTTTGTTGCAACCCTTGTATGTTTAGATAAATATCGTATTGTTTGTCCCTCAAAAAATAAATGACTCATCATCTCTCCTTTTTTTTCTCCTGCAGTGATCCTGTAGTCATATTCTGAAGAAAGGAAATAATGGCACATAAAGATTAATCAATTCTAGCAGATAAAAAACGGAAAAAATTAGTGCTGCTGGAGACTATTAATCAATTTTGTGGACCAATTTTAGTTCTCTGCCGGTAAGTTGAATTTTCACAAACATGACGAATCTTTTATGGTTTTTTTGCGGTCAACGATTCTCATGTACTTATCAGTAGAATTTCCTTTGACACTTTGTATTCGTTGTTGACATTGCCTTCGAGCTGGGTTGCATAGTTGTTAAAGCAACCGTACCCGGCTAAAATTTTAATAATTCTTCACTAATAAAAGATATGTATACTTTTACTATTTATTTGCAACTTCTTATATGGAATACCCTTAGATTGTAGATGAGCATAGTGTGCCTTCATTCACGTTTCCTTTACAACAACTAAGCCTTATTCCAATGTCACTCTTATCAAAATTGCAAGTGGAATTTGTCTCATTTATTATTGGTAAAATAACTCTAGGTATCTCTGGTTTTTATTGCAAGTTTCCTCTTTCCAGTGAAAAGTTGATCAGATTTCTGAATACTTCAAGAGATGTTTCGCATGGAGAGCTCTCTTGATGAAGGTATCATTTTATGTTGATGATAGGTCGAAGCCTACGTTTATGCAGTTGGAGGTGATGATTTTACAGCACAGCGGTATGTTGACAAATAACTAGACCGTGGTTTGGAGGACCGTTTGCCATCAATATTTTGAAATAAGCTCCTATTTTTAAATTCAAAAGCTAATAAAAAGTAAGCTGACTGTCAAGAGCCAGTTTAGCACAATTTTCTTGCTCTTCGCCAAAAATCAAGTTTATTCTTAGAATTTTTGTCTGTAAACATTTTCTGTTGTGCATTTGTGACGTCGTTAACAAATTTTAAAACACAAGTTCCTCAGGACATTTCTCAATAATTCTGAAAAAAGGCAGAACGCTTAAAAAGGATTGCCGCAAAATCTACACAAAATTAATGCAAAGCTAAACTCGATAAATTGACGTGTGATGTTGATTGACGACCGCTAAGACCTTTAGATGGGTGAAAAAACTTGAAAATGTAGCTCTCAAGATTTGGCAAACTTTGAGTTCTGCTGGTACTGGAAGGGCAAATGGTAGCAAACAGAACGTGAACTAGAAGCAGGAAAGCTTGAGTATGTAACTTAAAAGACAATTACTCGTAAGGCATGTTACATTGGACGAGACTAAGGTGACAAATTAAAACCCCTTATCACTCATAATCAACATAAGTTTACACTTGAGTACAGGTTACATTTGTATTATTAACCGATGCGAGTGATGAGAGATTGGATGTACGAATCCCTAAATTCTGAGAATGTGCACAAATTGAATGCAATTATCTGCAATCTTGAGCTTTATTCACCCATTGAACGTCACGACAGTTTGCTAAAACATACGAATTTATATGATACGATAAAAGGGTTTGGTATCGAACAAAGCACGTATGATGTCACCTCTATGTTATTCGAATACGAAATAACCATCATCATTAATATATCCCATTGGAGAACGAAGTTCTCATCGGGCTCTCCCACTTTCTCAGATGACATGAGAAAGTAGTTGCAACTATTTCTTCCTGACCATCATAGGCATATTAAGTATGTTGTGGAACTTATAAGGCAGATTTGGAGTAGTAGTTAGAGAAACTGACTATAAGGCCTCAAAATCAATAAGAAGCAGAGGTTTGAGTACCATTATCGCCGTTGTATCCTTAACTAAGGCGTAATATATATTGTTCTTCTACGTAACAATGTTTCAGTTTGCCGCAAAAATACCGTTATTAGAGCTGCTACACGTCTCGACATTCGGGGACTGAAAGAGAACAATACCATTATCAGTAGCATTGAGTTGCGAAGTTTTTTGGCGGTTTTAGAAATGCAATAAACAAGGAGTGTATGTAACTTGTTAAACAGTTTGTTAGACATCTCAACAAAGACAGAATGTAGCTATGTTGCAAAAAAGGAAATATGCAGAGTAATTTACACAGAGAATATGATCAATATACATGATCTGATGGGTATGACATGAAATAGAAAAAATCACTTATGTTGCCTTTGAATGTTAATCAAATCTTTTCCCGATGGTACTGTGTTATGTTTAATGCTAAGACACGCTTTTACAAAAATTTAGTACTGCATTTTTGCATACAAAACCATTGATAGAAATATCTTCATATACCTGGGCCTATTGAATTAATAGTCTAATACATTGCATCGTAAATGGCTTTACTGTTGAATTTTCTCATGCTATGTTTACTTGCCTGTGATGACACGTGGTTTCTTAAAGACCAAAACTTTCTCTTAAACGCTATTTCGTGCCCTTGCAGCGGATTCAAGTAGACATTTTACATGATCTAACTAACTTGAAATCATCTGCTCCTTTTACTAGATTAAAGCTGTTGCTTGCTAATCCGCCTCTAGCAACTTAATTTAAGAGTCTTTGGAACCTATTTTTAACTCCTTAAAAGTTTTAATTCAAAGGTTCTGAAGAAAAGGATGGCTTTCCATAGTGTTGACAATAGTATTAAAAGAACGAGTGCTATATATATCTACCATGTTTTCTTTCTTATGCAGCTGGTATTTTTGAACGTCATGACCTTGATTTTATTAACAGCTACTTGAAAGCCGGCATTCTTTACCACAGGAACACTTTACATCATTTTAAATACGTAGAAAAAATGCGTTTGTATAGTTGCCTTCATCAACACCGTTAGATTGGCCTAACATTATACGTAAGTTTTGGGAAGAGAACGTCACATTAAACGGGGATTCAGGGAAAGCTATAATTATTGAGACTTTACTAAATCTGAGAAACATAATCAAGATAACAGACTGTTACAGTTACAGGCTGTTACAGTTAGTAAGACAATGTTACATTTTGTTCTCATGTTATCATATCAGAGTAGTTTTGAAAAGATAGAGAGAAGAAAAGTCAACCTTGAGATAGGCAACCCCAACCAATAATACGGTAGAGGCTCCACCAAGGGACTACTACTTTAAACCATAAAGATAACACGTGATATCTTCTTTATCCGCCGCATCAGCCTTGCCTTTCGACATCCAGGTTTAAGGAATTTTTTAGACCAGATTCTCTGCGCATCTGAGTTTCCAATAACAGGACTGCCATCCTTCAAACCAATTTGTCATCATTCAATTGAAAGTTGCAAAGATCATCGAAAAGAGAAGATCTGAGATGGCACTTTTTGAATAGAAGAAGTGTCTTCTTCAAACCCTATGGTAATATATCTTCTATTTAACATGTCTTGATGTTACAGACTGATATGCTGACCTATAGATTAGAGCTGCAGTATTGCTAGATTACGTTTCTTACTTTTTAATTATGTTACGATTCTGGATTTGTTTGTACCCATGAGGTGTTCTTTTAGTGTATGCAAGCCATTAAAAAGGCGATATCTTTACAGTTATTCATCAGAAATACAGAAGAAGCTTGTTATTAATTGCCCTTAATCTCTGTGTGAGGTAGAAGGAGATAAAAAATGCCTGGCTGTCGGTAGTTGAGCAGGGCAAAGATTTGAGACAGGGTCTTTTTCTAAAAGCAAGTGGTTTCACTTATTAACATCATCTGCTTTCATAATCTTCTGTTAAACTGTAGGGCCCCAAACTAAGTCAAGGAAGTGTAACGTGAAACGACATCATGTCTCCTAGGCTTTTCACGAGTTTAACTATTCTCAACTTCGTTTCTTTAGGCTTGTACACCGGTTCGCAACTAAAGAGAATACAAATTAACAGTTAGCCTTTTGTAAACAATTTTATTCCTTTCTTGATTACTTATTGTAGGATGGATTTTTAAGATATTGCCGAATACTAATTGAAATCAATGTCTGATTGCAATAGAGCAAATCTACATCAAACTGTGATGTACAATAAACAACTCATTGCTGAAGGCATTTGTTACTTAACTCTCGTAAGAACCTAATTTCAAAATTTACAGTATTAACAGAAAGAAGGCAAAAATTACAAAAGTGACTGTGTAATACAATGAGGATGTTAACGAAAAACTAACATTGATTACTGTTTCAAGCAGCAGCAAAATTCAGGCTTTGCAAACGATCAGAAGCTATGTATAAACCATATCTTCTCGTCAACCCTACATTAATTTAAAATGGAGAAGAAAGCCTTGCCAAAGCAAGTTTTACAACAGCATTCATACATGTTAGTAGCATGAATAAGTGTTCGGGATAAGGAAAAGGGCAGCATCCCAACCTGCAATTTCATAGATATATTGAAACACAGAGGAGGACAATGCTCGTCGTATAAGACGGCTCTTACTTCGTTGTGATCGTTTCTGTAATGGAGATATCTCTAAAAAAAATACAAGCCTTCTTTCGTTTGTCTTATCCCATAATGAAATAGAAGCGCTCAGGTGTGGAATCCAATTTGTATACCTCTTTGGAATGATAATAGAGAGTGAGTTTTTGCAGAGTTCGAAATCCAAAATGCAAAACTATCAAAGCATACTACAATTTCGAAGGAGTTGGATGAAGATTGCACTGCCCGCTTAATTGACACAGCAGACAGTTACTGTATATCTACCATCTATAAGAGAGAACAGGATTGTTCCAGAGCGCATAGAGCAGTCGTTAAAGAGCTATTACTTAATGATAGCACTTGCATAATACAATTGGACAAACGACCTGGTTTTGTGATTTTGGAAAGTGAAGACTACATTTCCAAACAAGAAATCCTTTGCGGCCCCTCTAAGTTTTAAAGGATTGTTGCGATATGTGAATTCGAGAACACTGCTTCTAACGAAAGAAAACTTCAACAACAGTTATTACGATTAAAGAAGAATGACTTCTCCCCGAGGATGTATACAATAAAGTAAGGTCGGATGGTTCCATTGCCCGAGAATGCACGGTCTTCCAAAGATTCACAAACAAAATGTACCTTTACTAACCATTTTCGTGATGGCTGGTTCTACACAGCACGAACGTGTTAAATGTTTGTCTCAGATTTTAAACGTAAAGTCCGTTTCATCCACGTACTCAGTGCATTCTGTGAGGGACTCTTTGTCCTTCGTTGACAGCATGAATGAAGTTGAAGTAAACAGTTTCATAGTAATGTGCTCCTTTGAAATTATAAACTTGTTTGCCAATGTGCCACTTATTACAATTACAATATACAATTATTTTGATGATTGCTTTGCCTTTTTAATTGCTATTCAGATAGCAATAACTTTTTTAATGCTATCAATTCCTTTTATACCTCCCTACGTTTTACAAGAGAGTTAGAAGAACATGGCAAACTTTCTTTTCTTCGATGTTCTCGTCTGTAAATGTGAGGTATCTATTACCACCAGTGTATATAGGCAGTCAACATTCTTGGGGGTATTCACTATCTGGTTCTTATTTAGTTCACATCAACCATAGATTAACTTTATGAAATGTCTAGCCATCAGGGCTCTTAATAATAAGTACAAAGACAACTCTTCAAGACCATCTCCTTTACTTACAGAAATTACTCGAGGAAAATGTATATCCAGCGAATTTGGCTCACAAAATTATCAAGAGTCAGGTAGCAAAAGCTCATTGCATCCAAATGTTGCCAATGATCTCTCACGTTGCCATAGATTGGCCAAAAAGCTTCTGAATTTTAAGGCAAGAAAAGGAAATTTTTATTCGCCTAAGACCGTTATGTGTTGTACGTATTGTTTAACTTTCTATTTAGTTTCTGCTAGTACTTCCGTGTCATTAGCCGATAACATTCACTGTCAACCTGTTTTCAATCTTCGTTTTCGTGTTAATTTTAACGTTATGGTTCTGACGAGAGTCATTCGAGAAAAGCTCTTCAGCCAGTAACAATGAACTGTCTCTTAAAGATATATTGATATATAGTTATGTATTTAATTACATTACATGATTTTTGCAAAATATGTCTTTACAAACGACCATTCTGAATGACTAGATTCAGCTATTTTCTCCTTGTATTGCTGCAACATGCTTTGACGCAATCTTTGTTGGCAATTCTAACATTAATAGATTTAGTTCTAAATCCGTCCACAACATTTGACAATGTGACATCAGCATTGACAGAGCAGCTGCAAAACAATCTTAATAGCCTTCAATAAGTGCTGAAATCTATATTTCTAACAAACAAAATATGCTTTCAGCAATAACAGCTTTATTGAGAAAGTAGGCAAAGCCTCGATATTATTCTAAGTTGCAGTTGAAGCATGGATAACATTTCCTTTCGGAGTCACTTCTCTGTGAATACAAAATACTTGATTATTTTCACACCCACTTCTAAACTGATGTTTCCTTCGGTATTTGAAAACGGCTTGAAAACGGCATGTATCTGAAGCACTTTTTTAAACGAGGAAAGCACAAATATATATATATATATATATATATATATTTATATATATCAAGCATGCGCAGTACAAAACAAACCCTCTTATTTTGAAATAGAGGTAAACACAAGTATTAAAAAATGGCACTTAAAACACTCGATTTGCATGCTTGATAGATATGAGTAGTTTCCTCGTTTGCTAAAAACAGTGGACAGCAATAGCTAAATGGTGTCATTCGAAGAGAAACGGCAACGCTTCCACAGCCTTTTCTCAATGACTTTTGTACACACCGGTACCCTCGCTGATGTGGAGCTAACTTGAGAACTGACACGCTATTGTCACTTTAACTTGACATTTATTGTATCTTTCGGTTCCCTAAGAAAATTTGGTCATCTTGCTTAAGCCTAGCGTATGGCTCTATTGAATACAGCTTGTAATTTCTTTACACAAACATTTGCTTAATCATGAAAGAGTTCCATTTTCAATGACCATTCTATCAGCTTCAGCCATATAAAATCTTTACACACGACTTCAACGGATGAAATGGTTTTCTTGCTCCTGTCGATATCTGATGAGCGTTATGGGATAGAGAGCAGTCTAGCAACGGTATGAATACTTCTTTGCATATACAGATATTTATATGATCAATCAGTAGACACTAGTTTTTAGCCCTCCATAGACTCTTTAGTGTATCACTGAGCATTGATACTCTATAAATAAATAAATAACTTTCACCATTAAGTAGTTTAATATACAATAATGGTCGTCAGTTATTATTCTTGTGAAGCGCCCTAGAATAACAATAGGTAAATTTAACACTATAACCATTTTTACTAGTAGTATCACTCTTATTAAGCTACAGAAGGACTTTTAACCCTTTCGCGTCTAGGGGGACCCCCAAGGAAAACCTTCCCCTTGTGTCTCAAACCAGTTTGAAAACTGTTTAGTACAGCAATAGAGTAGTATATCTGTTTATTGGAATGATTTGATTGGCTAAATCTACCGTTTGTCAATTGATTTTGTCCCTCTTAAAATGATGATTCTTCAACTGGAAACTTCTACCGATCTGATATAAAATGTCTTGTGGGGGAGTCGCAATTGTAACTTTTCCAAATTGTATTTTACAAAGCTATGATTGTAGTGACAGGGTATCCAAATCGATTTGCTGTTTCTTCATTAGAATTACCCATCAATCATTGTATTAAAAGTTAGGGGATGGTTTGACTCAACAATTCGTTTGATCTGAAAAGCAATTCATTAAAAAGTGTGTAAAGGGCCATGGCTGACATACATAGACTGTACATACACTGACGCAGTTGTTATCATCCTCTAATCTGTGCTATTTTGGTACTGAATATATGATATGATAAATGTTTGATTGCGTTGCTAGCTTGCGATGTAGGGGCATAATTTTGAAGAAAATTTGTTTCATACAAATGCTATCCGTAGCCTTACAAGGGAGATCTGTAGATAAGTATCTATAAAAATTTCTGTCGAGTTTGTACATTAGGTTTTACAAACATAAACCTATGCAGCTAGCAACACACCTTTAACCTGTTGCTACGCGTCGCAGGCATTGCAGTTGATATTACCATCGTTGCAGGGGAATTTGATAAAGGAAACTCATTCGTATTGAAACTGAGGCAGCAAAGTATGATCACATGTTTATTTACGTAATATTGACGTATCGCTGTTCATAGTAGAAGAGGGTTTAGGACCGAAGTGAAGAAACAGATTTGAAAAAGAAAGATCAAGGAACTTTCCTTGTTGCGACTGTTTGAATGTACTTTGCTAAAATCAGTGAAATACGAGCCATGAACAGGGCTGTGGAGACGTAACTAGATGGATGCTATGCATGGAAGATACACATGGCACTAAATTTGGAAGATAAACGGCAAGCTAAATAGATCCTTCCACCACCATCTTGACGATTGAATCATATGAAAATAGAACAATCACAACACTGTGTTTGAGACCCTGCAGAAGAGGCATAGAAGCTTGATTATGGCCACCGAATACCAGAAAAAGGAAAGTGGGAAAACATACATGGCCATGCTAATGAGGGACTCTAACTTGGCAAGTGTCAAAAAACTAAAGATTGTTATGATGCTTAGATAGGGTTGCAGAGGACAGAAGGATTTAAAGCAAATAGAACTCGGCCGTGGACAGAAGAAAGTTAATGCAGCTACTAATGATAACTTTTATTTGATTTTTTTTTCGAGTAAAATTCAAGCCCTCCTTAAATGAGTTATACTACATGCAGAAGAGTATACATCCCTACAATTTTTTAAAAATCTGATTTAGGTCATTTTTTGTTTGTTTTCTAAAGATAAATGTGTTATTCTAATTATAACCATCAATTTTATTTGTAATAGATAATACTAATAATTATTAACATTAGAATATGTTAGGATGATATGGCTATATCATGAGATACCAAGAGAATTTATCAGTAGATATTCAAGAAAGTATGGAGAATTTCTACAACAAAAATTAGTAATTACCGCATTTGGTATGGGTAAAAGGATAAAGAGAGGTTAATTGGAAAATAAGACGTGGTAAAAATCCCCAAGGAGTTACAGAAGCTTCTTTAAATGAAGATTGCGGCATGAATCATATATTGACACAATATTATATCTTACGTTTGCTTTAGGAAAGAATACTATTTTAGAGAAATATTTTGAAAGTAATTAGAAAGTAAACCAGTAACCGTAATAATACATGAGCATTTTGATAACGGTAATAATAGTGATCGTACTAATCATGCGATTGCATATAATGCCCTGTGTAACCGCCAGTTTAGGGTTATTGGTTATGCCATCTGACCCTTTCCAAACAGTTTATGTCTTGGCATAACAACAGAAATCTTGTCATTCCCTTTTAGTGCGATTGCATTACGAAGCAATTGCTTCTTTCTTGGTAGGCTTCCACAATCGGACTAAAAAAGGCATGTGTTATTGTAAGAAAGTGAAATCTACAAAGAACCAAGAGAATAATTAAAGAGATTGAGCAAGGTGTAGTGAAAGTTCATGTTGTGTTTTGTGCAAAATCGACCCATTGTATTGCAAATCATGATCAAAACAGATGGAAATTTATTTATTTTGATGAATGGAAGCAAGCGTCGACATCTTGTTTCGTCGATCATGGTCGCTAGGGTGCATAATTTTTTTTCTATTTTTCTTATTTGTCTTTCTGATATAAAAGTTAGACTTTATGTAAAACCACCCGCTTCTTGACGTGAAGTGGAGGAAAGAATACTTTAATCGCCCCAATCAAACAAGAAGAAGTATATCATTAAACCATCTGTTTATGACATTGGTCTGAGTTATATCAGCTGTCACCGTAGTCATGTTTATACTTAAAACACCTGACATAAACTTTATAGCGAAACTTTTTCTCGACAACTTTCCATAAAACTGTGGCTCGAGTGTTCATATGCTTTATCTACCTGCAGAGGTAAAAAACTGGAAGCACCTTTGCACTATCGATATTAAAGTTGATTGAAAGCGGGAAAAATGCCCGTCGTTAGGCGTCATTTACTCCCACGTTGCGAAAGCAAAAAATATTACACACGCACGCACAGAGTAAGACTTGACGGGGCTAAACGATATGGGCATGGCATGTGTAAATGATAGAACGTAAAATGTATGAGAATAAGAAAGGTAATGTAAATAACGGACTATGTTATTGCATTGTCAATGCTTTGTCAATTCAAGGTACCATGTCAATGTACGAGTTATATCTTTCAAATAATGAGAGTTTGTATCTTTTAAACTACTAGAGCGATTCATTATTCCCAAACCCACATAAAATATTTCGGTCGTCGATTAGCCTATTTAAGACTGATTATTATCTTAAAGTATTTAACAATTTCGTTTGGATCATTGTCTTTGAGCAAGCCTAAAGGAATTATTCAGAATGATTGCAAAGTGCTAAAACATGGAATTGCTCGATAGTCAAACAAAACCGTATTGAAATGCTCTCTTATCTATCTGCAGGTCAATTTCATCCTGCTATCTGCCTTTGATTTTGCGTTCTTGTCAAGGATAGACCCACAGTCCCTTCCCACGCAGGTCTTTGTTTTGAAACGGTAATCTCTCTGAGGTGTGGGGTTTGATCATCGACAGACTATGACACCATACGCTCGAAAAAAACCTCTGTGAAAGTGAGACAAAGCCTTAAGGTTTTAAGCTCTTAGGGATCAACTGCATACATACCAATTTCAGTCAAAATTAAGTCAACCACTACCGGTACAAAGGGCTTATCATGGAACAGGTAACGTTGAATTCGAATGAAGCTTTTATATTATGTATTTACTAAAATTTTCAAATACTACTAATAGCTTTCAAATGATTTTCTTAACTAAGATTATTTTATCGCCTTACGGTCAAAGCTGCTGTTTACCAACTGTCCGCTGTGAGTTTGTATGTATAATTGAAGTTAAGAAAATGCGAAAGCCACACAAACGTGCTTGTTTATTTGTCAACAAATTTTGTTTTTAATTTGTTGATATAATTTTGTTATCGACTGTCAGTAAGTAGGTGTAACTTGATGATCAGTGCCACACTTATTCGACTCAGCATGATTGCATGAAAGTGTTGTTAATATGTTGATAGCAAGTGGAAGTGCAACGCCATTTAAAACTGAAGCAGGACTACAGTATAGTATGACTACATAATAAATTTTTACTTTCAGACAATTCTTATTACCACTCGAATCAAATATTAAAGTCTTATATCAAGTCTACATTCTCAAATAGGTCAGTGTAAAAAATTAACAAGTATGCAGTATGTAAGGTAGGATGTGTGTTCGTACCATATGCTTTAGATTTCAAGTTTTTTGTATAGATTTATCGTACCTTGTCACTGCAGCTTAGAAACATGGGCGATATTCCTCACATCGTATACAGAATTACAGTCTGTTTGTTTCTTGTCTATGAATATATCACGTCAAGCGTTTGATTTGTAGGTCGAAGCTTAAAATATTAGAACAATGCTTGTTAAATCGACCACTGACTTTAATGATCGCACACAGATTGTCTATTTTGAGGCGTTGATTAAGGGATTTGACTTACTTGTAATAACCATTCATTGATTTGGTTTCACGTTACATTTGTTAGTCATAAGAATAAGCGTGGAACCTAAATTACCTGTGCGCTATCTTTACGTGGGAATAATAATTTTGCAAGCAACAAAAAAGAGCGAGTACTGATATACATTTCTTGGAAATACCTTTGCCATATTAAACGAGATATTTACTTTAACCTATTATATCAGTACATTCAAGTGAAATAGAGGTCCAATTTTTCAATCGATGATTCATTTATCTATATATCTATTAGTATAATATTATATATATATATTACATATACATCTATAAGATTATTAATGAGTCCTTTCTTCCTTTATAGTTTCTTTCGTTTACTTCTTCGTTCTTAAGTTCGTCCTGTTTTATTTTGTTTGTTGTTTCTTTGTATTTTACTTGATGTGCATTTTCTTCTTGTTTCTCTTTCTTCTATTGTTTGATTTTCTATGCTATCTTTTTAACTGTTTCTAAATTTTTAGAATGAATAGAGTTTAAAACTGTTCTCTTATCAACCTGTTCATTTTAATGCAAAACAGTCCTATTAGAACATAAAGAACACTAAATGCTTTTATTTCAAACAATCAGAACAGTTAGCCCTAAAGTTCTAATCGAAGACCGCAAACTTGCAAAGTTTTGCACAATTTCTATAGGAATCACGCCAGACAAATTGTATAGAAAAGGGGCGTGCATTTCTTGCGGCATTTGGTCCTTCTACGAAGAGGGAGGTATACAATATAAGTCTCAAAAATCAAGCTTCTACTTTCAGATCAGCAGGTACTTGACATTAACTCGAGAAGGGAGAATATGCAAGGGAAGAAAGCAGTGAACATTGCTTGTAATAAAGCTGCCAAAGACATGCGATTCTCTGCCACATTGCACCCCCTTCGTTTTATTGCAGAGTATCTGACTAACTATACCTTGCACGTCATACCAGAAACTTTCTACTAGCATTCTTGCATTCCATTTGAGAAATATCTGGTGGAAAACGTAGTAATTGTGGTTTTCTTCTCGATTTGGCTCAATCTATTGATATATCAATAATGTATATAGACATTGGTCATAATTTTATATCATGATATATATCTGCTTACTACGTTTTATGGCGTTATACGGTAATAATCATTATGAAAATAGAAATAAAGCGATGAAACATAAACGGACGAGGAAGGATATTTTTTTGCCATTGTGCATCACTGAGACATTATAGGACTATATACATCCGTTTACAGGGCTTAAGACCTTTCTGGTTTTGACAACACATGGTAACTCTGATCAGCCGTTCGACGACTTACCTACTCTATAATGGTTGCACAATTAATTCCTTTAATTTACCAATTTTAACAATTTATTTCTTCAGTTATCATTTTACAAGCCTAAACAATTGTCTTATATATTATCCTTTTGCATGATAAATATGACTTATTCGTAAAGATCGGCACTCAGAAAATGTTATTTCGTAACCGTTTTCGTTTTTGACTAGAGGTGCAAACTATTGTTGCATGATAAATCCTTGTCATAAAGAGGGAAGCGTGCCCCTTGGGTTTTTTGCTACTTGTGATTGTACCTAAGCCCCCCTCCCCCCCAGAAAAAATGCAAACATGCATTTGCATATCGTACAAGTACAACCTCAAACAGATTATGCTCACTTTACTTTTATAGTTTTTATGTTTTTAGTTATCTTCTGGAAGTGCAATTTTTCATGCAACAAATGCATTACTGATTAGAAAGGAAACGATTACGCATTTCAAAAACCTCTGATCAAAACTCATTCGTTAATATTGCTTGGTTCCTTACGCTAGGAACCAGCTTCAGATTATAAGGTTTAGTTAGAGAGATTCGAAACTTTGAATGTTCATATCTCGGTTTTGGGAAAGGGCATCACTCTCAATTATGGCCATTGACGTTCTTATTGATAAGGTAACATGAAAATTGAGTATTTTGTCCGAAATTCAAGCATTTTCAAAATCGCAACGTCACAATTTCCCTCCGCACTGTCTCAATGCTTATGTCCAGTTTGTGATACTGAGAATGAATTATCATGTAACCATGTAAACGATTAAATTCAAATTGATGACGGTATTACAAATGTGTAGTTGGGGGACTTCAGATAATTCCGGCAACATAAGTTACCATGTGCAATAAGTGAAATAAATAGATTTGAAACGATACTAGAGAATCAGAAAATACATCACCACTGGGCCCGTAACCGTTATAGAAGCCTTCATGGCGTGTGCTCTACCAAATAAGCTAAGAGAACCACGATCATAAGATATTCTATTTCTGGAGCGGTTACATTACCTCAAATCCTCCGCCGATGGATACATCGACATCCAGATCCATTAAATTTAAGAAACCAGTATCTCTTGACCATGGAAGGTCTCAAGCATCTTTTCCAATATGATTATTTTAAATACCACTAGCTTCTAGATAATACTAAATAAAAGTAAAAAGTGTAGCTCCCTCAAAAAAAGCTAGATCATAATGATATTTTATATATAACATAGTACAGTTAGTATACTACACTTTGTTAAAAGAACTTTATGGTAGTTTTTACCTCCTACAATTAAACTTACAAAAATTTAAACCTACTTCATTGTGTCATTTTAATATCACAATTTGACACTCGAAATGAGACTGATGTAAGCTGAGAATGACCCTATAGTCAACTGATGCATGATTAGTGTAGGGCAGGTTAGAAAGAAATAGCAATGCTTATTCTTGCAGCTAGCAGAGGTATAGATAATATTTTTTGCCATGGCAATAGTATTTGATCTTTCACGTATGAGTCCCAGCCACGTTCTCCCTATACAAGGTCAACTTCTTTTCCAATCTAAAACGAAAAGTTGGCTTTCTATTGCTCCAGGTTAAATACTGTATCCCCTAAAATACTTAATTTTTTCCCTCCTTTTACTTAAGAGCGTTCAGAAATAGACAACGATTTATCTAGAGATATTGTTACTAGGAATTTAATGCAATCTTGATCGTGTAGTCAGTTGTTAGAAACATTTAACGTACGGTCTTCCGTCCGCACCTACAGGCGGATTTGAAGATGCAACCAATAAATATGCAAATAAACATATTGTCATCAATTTTCTTCAGTTATACAACACTTCCAAGAGTGAATCCATATTGTGTCTAGTTTGTTCTTATTCCTGTGGGGAACTTGCTTAATATTTGAGTTTCTTTTTTGCATGTTATTTTTTTTGTAATTACAATCGAATTCCTTCATGTATATATGACATGTCATCTTACAACGGTGTGCTGGCTCTCTTAATCCTGGAAATTTTTTTGGTTTTTGAAATTAAGCAACTTATGGTCACCAATTGAAGCTTAAAGAGGATAAATAACAAAATTGCAGAATAAGATAACTATTTCGTTCGAGTTGACACGGAAAATATATGAGACATAACATCAAAATACGAAGCGAGGCTTTAAAATTTCAAATAAATTTTAGCCCCTCGCTCATGCATCTATATGACAAAAACATCTTGTAACCGTAGAACGATTAAACTCTGAATTGCAGTTAGCAAAGGTAGTAAACACAGAGTTGTTGACAAGATGAGCTTAACTGCTCATTTTTATTGTTACAAAGTGGTCATGTGACATAATTTTGAATGATGTTCACGAAGGCGGTTGGTTAAGAGAGCGATGAGGGAGATTATTTTATAACCCTATATCGAAGTTTATAGAAAAAACATATGAATATTCTCCACGCAAAAATAGCTGGAAACTGTATGAAGCGGGAGGGCTTGTGACAGATTTGAGTACAATTTATCTTTATAAAGTTGCAACTAGTTCAGGTAAACTATGATGTTGCAGATCTGCTCCACTACGGGGCATTGAGAGTTTTCTAGAGACATTTATCCTGTAGGCCAGTCCAGTCTAGCTTCCCTATCTATTCAGATACCCTCAAATTCCTTTAAAGCAGTATAGCCCTGTATCATCTCCATTTCCACTCTACAAGTGTAGCCAAGAGCACTATTGTTTTCTTTGACTGTTCTTACCGTTTTTTAGTGTTTACCCTTTATTTACATGAGATATTGATTGTGCAATAAAATAAATCCACTAATGACAGGGGTTACTTTGTTCATACGAGTGACCTATGTTTAGTTCCTTGCGACGTACCTCTCAAAATTTGCAAATGGCGACTTGAAATTTCCCTTCGTACCAAATTAGGTATTAATAGCCCGATCGTAATAGGCATGCTGTAGGAATATCTTGTATGTCTATTTTACATTTGGCTTGCAGTATGCTAAAGATAAGAAAGGTTTTCGTATCACATAATAAGGTGTACCCCCTCCCCCTATGCATACATACTTGCCAAACTTGACATATTTCCAGCTCTTTCGGACATTGTCGACCAGCTCCTTCCACTTTTTACGATCATTCATGATCTTCAGTTCTTCTATGGGTAAATCGGTGTCTCTTCTTAGCTGGTCAGCATAGGTTATTGGTAGTCTTTCCCTGTTTCTTGTTCCTTGCTTTGGTTCCCACAGGAACATTTGGCATGCCATATCTTCCTCTCTCCTCCACATGTGTCCAATCAATTACGCCATTATAGCTTTAAGCACTGATCTTATGTTATGCATGCTACGATATGATAATGATGACAAACATCATAAGGTGACGAAAGAAAAAATACAAGCCTACATTTTTTACGATTTTATGGCAGATTACGGTTGATGGTTAGGCTAATTGTTGTGTAACTCTCGTTTATTAATCATAGGCATGGCATCAAATATTTTGTAATAATATAAAACTAAAGAATAAACTACTCGATTATAAGACAATGATAGACACTGTCATACGAAAACACTCGAGGGGATGGTTCTTCATTATCGATTAGAAAACTTAGGACAGAAATCGCAAAAAATTGTTCAAGTACCGAGGGAACTACATTTTTAATAAATTAGACAAAGTTGTTCGTGACGAAAAATCCACTTTACGTTTTAAGGTAAACCTAAAGTCAGTTTTTAAATAGTAAACAGTCATGATTAACGGAAACTTCAAGTCATTATCATTAGTGTATTAGTTACTAGGTTTTTATTAGGCATTTTTATTTTACATTATATTTTTATAGGTCCTGAAAGGATGGCAGAAAATTATATTTTCCGAACCAGCCAAGCTGTCAAAATATTATAGCTATTATTTTCAAGTAAAAAAGCTACAGTACTAAGCCATAAAAGAAAATAACCTCCAATATTTGTTAGTTAAGCTGGAAAAAGAGTTCGTGAATCGCGACAAAAGTCTAACATAAAAGTGAGATGCTGCAACTATGCAGATTTCTATCAATCGTTAATCTCTATACGTCCAGACAGAACCTTAGGAGCGATTGTCTCGCTGTCCTTTAGTACTGTTTTCTGCATGTCGCAAGCAGGTTTTTTCAAGAGGTCCTCTTTTTCTAAAATTGTTTCCACGTCCTTCATCACTTGTATATCTGATGCCACCACCCAGAGCACCAATCATCACGGGCACAACAACAATTTCGTAACCGGGTCGTCTTTCTCTTGATTCGAACGCCAACTGCTGATACTTACTCAATTTTGTTGTTGTTATTATTATTATTTACTATTATTTTTATTTATTGATGTTTCCCCATCTGTCATCACTGGAGATAATCTACGTCCGGGTTCATCATTAAATATAACAATCTGCTGTATGTTTTGGAACCAACTGTTGGTTTTGAAACTAATCTTGCGATAAATTATAATCGAAAGTGCAACAGGTATGAAGACTTGTGCTCGAAACTTGGAATTACGTATGATATTCACTTTATAAATCTCAGTATGAGTGCTATCGGAGGGATTAATAAATCTAGAAATACATTGATAGCTATGATTGACAACTTGAAGATCGACAATAAGAAATTTCTTACTCAAGAAAATTGTAAGTTGTGCTATTAGAACTACGCATTTCCTATAGACAGGATAAAGATTGGACGGAACCAGTAATAATCAGCCTCT
>JAAAKL020004799.1:0-20340 GCA_010016065.2 Carybdea cf. marsupialis auct. non (Linnaeus, 1758)
TTGATAATAAATTGCAATCTTGACTTTCAGCCATGTCCAAACAAACGTGAAAGTGGCAAAGAAAGACTATAAGGTATGATTTTGAGACGAAGAAAGCGAATGTATAATTTTGCAAAGCACAAGGCGAAACAAAGAAATCGGTTGTCACTGCGTTCATCCACAGCAGAAAGAAGGGAATGACCTTGTGAATTGTCTACTCTGGCCCTCTGGACTGAGCCTGAGTACATTTTTTGAGTTCGTGTTTTGCATTCAAATCGATAAAGCGTAGCCAATGAAAGGAAGGTTAGGGAATCACCTTTAATTTCACGGTTGCTGTGTGTGAATGAAAACGTCAGCAAGATTTTCGATTGGCTCAAAAACAATAGAAGATCAAATTAGTCATTGCTGATTGGAAAGCACAAACGGGGGTTCTCATATTCTATTTTGCTGTCATTCTTATAAAGAATTATTAAAGCCATTTCGGTAAATTTTTCAATACTTTCCCCCGTATCTTATGAAACCTTCTACATTCCCTTTTAGGCAGTCGGCTCTTCATCTCAAAGCCTGACCAGGCTGCCCTAAACAAAGGCCTCGAAATTTGTAATACCCAATCAGATGTCACAATCAGGGGAAATCTATGACGTTGGTCAGGCCAATTTTCTTGGCATGAGTAAGATAGATCAACAAACTCAGCTTGAGAAGCCACATCACGAGCACGTGTTTGTGTACACTTGTCTGTGATTGTGTAGGGTTAGATAGAGTGACAGGTCGTGTGAGTCGCCATGGCATTGAATAATTTAAGATCTTGACAATAACTAGAGCGAGGGGGTGTTTGAGGAACTTTTTGTTGCGAATCTTAGGTCAGGCCCAGCCTGACCAGCCTGCCCTCTGACTTCGCCACTGCCAGTTATTAAACTTTAACCTTCAATGTGTGGAACAGCATTGTATTGTGCATGCAACCCATTACTCAAGTGGTTGAGTCAGTCTGGTCATGCAGGGCTCAACCTTTATCCTTCCCTTCACAGCTATGGAATATGGATGAAGCTGAACTATAAGACAACACCAGGATCAACAACCACCAAGCTGGAATGCACAATGCAACATTATGATAGGGTGTTATTTGCCTTTGCCAGAACAGGAGATGCTCTCCAAATCTAAGGGGGCTGGTAATAGGCCTGGTACATTGTCAGATAGGCATCAGATCTTTTTGTGATTTTCATAGTTACCATCATTTAATTGTCAACTAGCTGTTTAGGTTTAGTCACTGCTATGACCACAGCTTAAATGATGTTCATTGATGTTCGAAATCCTTGACAGCAAAGAACTATTGAGATGGAAGTACTGATGAAAAAACCACTGAAGAGTGAAATATAAGTGGAACAGTTTGAAATTGTTTATCATTTACAGTGAAGTTTATTGTGCAAAACAATGACAAATGTGATGTTGTTAGCAGTAGATAGATAATTTCAATATATAATGAAAGGTAAAAAGTGACAAGAGACCTTGTCAATCAGAAATCTCAGAATAAATCATTTGTCTTCCTTGACCAAGGGTCAAACCCTAATTTTGCAATGGACCATTGATAATGCTGTTCAGTACATCTGCTGTTAGAGTGCGCAATACTAATTGAAATAGTTGATACTAATTGTTGTTTGTTAGTTATTATCTTTTTATGTCTTTTTGACAGCCATACAGAAAGTAAAGTGAGCTGGACTCCCCCTGTAAAGGCATGGACATGTTCTTTTGGGCTTCCATTTGGATGGGAAATTGGTCTTAATGATGAGTGTATCCCATATTTTATATGGTAAGTCTTTTTAAAAAGTTTTGCACCAAATGTGCATGTTAGCCCACACTGAAAGTAAGGGTCTGTCAGCTACACTACTCTCTACACATCTTCAAAAAGATGCACACTGCAGTGATTCAAAATGTAGGACCTTAGCTAACCATTTCATTTGAGTTATGATGTGGACTTGGTTAGATTGTCTGATTACCCATTGCTGCCATTCCAGAGTTATGCCTTTTAAAGTGCACTTTGCTGCTGTAAGTTATCGTTGACTCCCAATGGTGGAAAGCAGACAGTCCTATATCAGCTTAGAAAAGAATATACCTTCATCTGTCTGTATCCTGATGAAGAAAATTACTTTGAAGATAAAGTAAATTATAATTCGAGAGTGTGTTGATTATATTAGAAGACCTTCCTATTATTAACAAAACACAAAAAGTTACATCTTCATTTCTGTGATATGGTGATACCATCTACCAGAGTCTGCATAGAGCACTTGAACAGCAGATGCCCTTCCTTGTGTCACCATTGAGCCTTTGGTGAGTCACAGATATTTCAGCATGGAAGTGGATTATCCACTGGACCAGCACTTAACTCCACAACTATTGAGATGATGGTAGATTTCAGCTTAGTATGCATAGAAAGAACTCGATTATTATTCATCAGAAAACAACAAAATCAAAACTTAGTAAAGTTAGTAAGTTTCACTTTCAACTATATTAGTAAGTTTAGCATCATATTTATCTGAATTATCCGATGGTAGATGGGGTTGTTTATAGCTAGGTTTCAGTTTAGTTTTCCAGGATTACACATATGAATATTAAAATGTGTCTAATTATTTCTTCCTCTATGTGATTAGACAGGTTCAGATTACATGTTTCAAAATTATGTAATGTTAAGAGGCAGTTTCTCTACCTTTGCCAAGAAGTCAACCCATCACTGCTTTTGCATGCTAAGCAATGTATTGAGTATTTTAGGTGAAACTCTCGTAGAAGGATGGGTATTGGTAATGATTGTTAAGGTGTAAATCCTATCAGCTTGTGATGGCACGTCCAGGAAAGAAACCAGTCACAGTTAGTTGTTAGTAGGATAAGCTCAACTGAAGGCCGACGGCTCAAGCAGGCCAGCGCGCAATAACATTCATTTGAACAGAGATTAAAGAAGGGTGATATTTAAACTGCTTATATGTGAGAAAGTAGCGCCAAAATCTCTGTATTCCATAAAGAACAATCACAGTGTGTGATTTCTGAATGGTTGAAGGGAGTTATTCCCCATCATGTTAGGTCCGGTCAGGTAGGGGAGAGGTACGTTACCTGCAAGCCCCTGTAATTTTTTAGCGAGTGATCTTAAGTCGAGTCATTCTCACTTCAGCAGCAGCTCTGGCTGCTCTGCTCAATATGCTGTTTCCACCATCAATAATTTTGACATTTTGATTTTAACCACATATACATAAGCTTCACGTTTTAAACTCTCATAGAGAATCACAGTAAACAAAATATGCAGCACTTTGTGAAATCGGATTTCGTTATCGCTACATTCTCTCCTAAGTTACAATTGATGTTTTTCGAATTACATTTGGAATTCATTCGTGACTTGCATGACCGGTGAGCCCTTGATTGGAGTCGCTACACGGTTTTTTTACAAGCAGCTCTACTGATTAGAACTGATCAGTAACTGCAGAACTTTGGTTGTTGTACTATAAGCAAGTTGAAAGTTGTATTTGTACACTTTAAAGTACAGTTTGTAAGTAAAATGCACACGTCCGCTGAAGACACTTGAAGTGGAAGTTGACATGAGAAAGTCATCGAAGCAGCCAAACAGATTGCTTACTATTTATGTTTGAAAACAGCCACAACGTACAAGTTTGGTAATCATTAGTACATCAACTATATGAAATTCACACATCTTTTTTAGGAAACTTTCTGTCTTGTTTACCCGATTATTTCCTCCATACAACAATCGTGAACATAGTGTAAGCAAGCTCGGCAGCGGATTTAGTGTTAAAATCAAGCAAGTGGGGATTTGACCAAAGGCAGAGTTGCCTTTGTATAGAATCGTGTATTTAACCGAGGAATGCTGGTTTGTGTTCTGCCCCACGGCATTTGCTATTTCTTTCTCGTCATTTTGTCATTTCCCTTCCACATGACCTTCAAGCGCAAACTCATGAAGATGCCGCGTCATGTATTGTTTCCAACACGTTTGTCAGATCGCGTGCTTCTCCAACCTCCAGACAAGGTATTGATTATAACATATGCCGTCCGTCTGATGGTAATCATTCTGTATGGGAGCAAGATGCTACTATGGAACAGTCATTATTCGCCTTTTAGTATCATTTCGCTTATTCTTTTTATGAGCAATATTTTCTTTTATTAAGACTTTCTCTCGTTGTCTTCATTTATAATTGAATCTCAGTATTGAAGCACTTATAGTTATTTACTTATGAAATGAGCTTTCAGAAGAGTGAACGAAAGCAACAATTTAACTTTCAGAGTGTAAGCTAATGCTTGTATCTGGCAGATAGTCTCCAGGCCCATTTTTGTCGTAGATTGTTGCTCCTGATCAGTGGTAGCCAAGGTACCGTGGCAGTGTGCGTTTTCTGTAATATAAATATTTATCATAAATTTTTAATACCTCCAGGTCTCCACTTGTTTCTCTATCTTCCTATCCTTTTCTAACATCTTATCATCGCTACTCTGCTTTCTTTCTTCTCTTCCCACAATTTCCAATGTTGAGATGACTCCATTTAGATTGATACTTTATTCTATCTAACAGCACCCTGGGGTCTACTAACGCGCCATTTTGTTGAAACAGAAAGGTCTTCTCTCATTAGTCGTAAGCAAACTTCATTTCAGTCTTCTTTTCTTTGGGCGTGTCAGAGATACGTAAAGGAGATCGACCAGAGACAATGTAGCAAGGTCATGTGGCATTTTCATACAATGTCACACTACTCATGATGTATTGAGTCTCGTTCGTATAACAGTAGTGTTTCCATCGCTGCCTCTGTATGTATTATAGCAGAGGCTAATTTAATGGTTACGAAAATTGCAACTTATTGTATAAGCATTCTTGATTATGATTAATGCTGAAGGAGAGCGGGGAAGGAAGAGCGAGTGGAATGTTATGGCCTTGGTCATTGATTGGAGTATTGCCATGATTACATTTTCGGTGGAGCGTGTGGTCTGAAAAGCATGCTTTTAGAACCAATCATCTGGGTTTGATCCCCGCGCTGCGAAGCTCTGACAACTTCTTTTCACCACAGTCAAAAGACCGACCCAGTTCATTTTAGGGAAATTGGGGAGACGGAAACTCTATACGCCCGTTGGATGGATTGCACCTGTGTTTGTATGGCACCTGTCTTAGAATGATCAAGTCTTATCACACCTGTGTCACGCTTGAAAGGCTTGAAGAATACGTTAAATGGCTGTGGTCTTCTCAGTCACTTTCAATCTAATTCATGGACAAACCCTCCGTTCTTCGACCTCCGTCTGTGCCAGATATCCTCATTTTCTCGTAACCACCATTGTTACTGCGTGCTCCAAGGCCTCATATTGCCCTCTGTAGGTTTTCGTCACGCCTTCGTTTAACTCTCTTTTCATCCACAAATTTTTTCTTATTTTATTTAAGCACTGCATTATCCTGGTATGTCGTCTCCTTTGCTTTGTTTACTTTGTTTGCTGTTGAAGCACAAATTGCTGCCTATGATGTTGATACTTTCAAGCTTCTTCAGTGCCGTGAGATAATGATTATAAAGGTGTGGCACTACAAAGAGTTTGGTCTGTGTTGTAGCTTTCACGTATCTGTCTAGCAATTGATAGGCTTTGGTGTATAGTTTGATAAGGTTATAAATAGAATTGAGACCGTTGTGAGAAAAGTATAGTGCAAGAGAATCGTTGTTGACGCCTTGGGTTTACAGGGGAGTGATATTCTAGGCCTCATAAAAGAACCGCATAGAAAAGGTATCAAGATTAACTTCACACTTGCCTCGTATTCATACCGAATATTGGAACGATTTGACGGCGTTTGGGAAAATCCGCGCCATAGCGACATACTTGTACATATATGTTGTTATTTTGAACCAGTCTCTTTGGCAGTCGCTGAATAAGAAAAGTTGAATCCATAAGAGGGCCTCGAGGTTATCTCGCTTAGTAGCAAACTTTATTTATTGGCAGAATACCGAGGAGTTCATGATATGTAGAAACAGCAGGGCTTCACCAGATGCTATTGTAATAATTAATTCATAATTCATGTGTTTGGAGAACGGGATCGTAAGCCGTAGTACCAAATCTACAGAGACGAAGTCTGGCATTGATAATTGCGCAGAGGTATGAGTTGAATCCCAGTTATTTTTGTGAAGTTGTTTTCTGTGTAGTTAGAGGGCATTGTCCGTCTTATCTCCAGTAAGCAAGCTGTACGTGCAAAGAGGACTAAAATTAAGTCTAGACTGAAAAAACCGCAAGTTAGGCCCTTGTGTAAGAAGTAAAGACTAGAAGCTTTTTTCTTTTTTGTGTGGATCTGCTTTAAGTTTGCCATGGTTTGGATTTCATTCACAATCATTTTTCATGATAATCCAGGCCACATGCATCGCTGCGGTCCAGATAACTGAGTAAGTTGTGTTAAGCTTTCAGGCTGTGCAGCGGAATAATGTAAAACGGTTGGCCTCTTGATTGTCAATAGTTTAGAGATGGTTATGTTAAGCTTAATTATTATCTCGGTACAGAGGTAGAAGGATAGGCATTGTCGTGAACCAGTTGACAATATTCAAACCACAGCTGAAAAAAGCTTAGAAGGAATAACGTATGTATAAACGTTTTTAAGCGTGTGTTTCAGTATTGGGTATTATCCTTGTAAAGCAAAGGTGGAGTACAATCTTCACTGCTATCGTTTTGAGTGATCTGTTAAATGTACTAAGGGACTTTGTGTTGCATTTTTACATTAAGACAAGAAATTTTAACCCGATTATGACTAATGGTAAATATTCTAGTCGGATTTTCTGGCTATTGGTAGTTTTGAGACATTTTGTAGAAATGTAGAGAAACGGTAATATCAGAAATGAATTTCAAGAAAACTAAATTTAAGACACGCCATTGTCCCAAGTTTTCTAATTTTCAGGTACCTGTTCATTGTTTTTGCACTTTGCTCTCAATGTACTTTTGGGGGGTTAATTTTGTACTCTTAAGTAGCCATTAAATCGTGTTTTGTACTTATTGTCCCTTATCGTCGTTTATTGCTAAAATTTCCTTTTTTATTGTTTTTTTTTCTTGCGCGGAATGGACCTTTTTATGGTATTTGTGCTCAGTAAAACCTTTTATTGTTTATGTTCATGAATATTTTGTTGTTTTTTAATTTTTTTATTGTTTTGTGTCATTTCATTGTTTGCATTGGCCTAAATCTACATAAGGCAGGTAAAGCTCACAGATATTATCGTCTGACCAAAAAGAGTAACGAGGCAGATTACACGATGTTTACAAAATACAGATCAAAATTGGGGATCTTAATTAAAGTCAAAGATCGTGTAACTTAACCAAAAACACTTCGTCTCTTAGTGTTAGTCTCTGCACACGTTTTTGTCTGAAGATGCTGGAGAAGATGTCGGGTATGAAAAACACAGAGCTTTCTAATAGGGCATGTCATAATGGAAGTCCAAATGAACTTCTCGTGGATTTGGAAAGATGGGTCTCGTTGCGGTCAGGAAGATCAATCATCATGCTGAGTCTTGCTGAACATGAAATATGGTAGGAAGGCAGGGAAGAATTTGAGAATGAGAGATCTTTCTTCAGTTATGTAAGTCTTTGAGGTTTCCAGAATGCAGCAGTGTTTAGAGTTTTCAGTAGAACACAATCTTACCCCTTAATGCTTATCAGGTGTCTTTGCGTGAGTCACAATATGTTTGTCGCAATCGCACAGCTGTTGTGGTAACGTAAACAAATTGAATAATAAAGATAATAAATGCTCACTCAAGACTGTTACGTTTATTTCCCTGTCAATATTCTGGGAATAATCACGTGTTGATTCCGAATACACATACTTGGAGACCTCGCTATTAAGATCGGAAAGGATCAGTAAATGTTGCCGAGGATTTACGGAAACGTTTCGTTAATGCATCGGCAATTTTTCTCTTAGTTGGGAAATGATAAAGTAACGTGATGAGATAATTTTGAGTGTCTGATAGAAGAAACCTATTGGTGGATGTCGAAATCAGATTTAAAATGTTAAACACTCTTGAAAGGCTTTGGTTGGGAAGGATTTAGAGTCATGAAACTGTCGGCAATGTAATACCGAAGACAACCTCGTCGGTGAGTCCGGTGGTAAGTGCCGATTGCCGACTCAATTTCCTTTCGTACATTTCATGGGCGATCAGAATATTTTCGGCGGCAGGAACTTTCTTATTAAAGGAAAATGTTATAGTCGAAATAGATTACCATGTATGTAAAAACGCGAGTAAACGAAGATTCTTCCAGCAAATAGCAACATGTTGCTTTTTCTGAAAAAGCCATATTGCTGGCGCCTACCACGGTGGGAAGAAGGCAGCGGCACTTACTTGTGTGTGCATTTGTTGCCACGTTACACAGATATTACTCGCAAAGTTTCTTCATAATCATCATTATTATGGTGGTCATTGTCATGATATGTTCCCATTTGTTTGTTTTGTAGTCATGTGACAGAAACGACCACTTTCCGACACCCCAAATTGGACACGGGGGAGGTGGAAGTACTACATCAGGTAAAAATACATTTAATAGTTTTGTGCTACAAAAATTTCATTTTAATTTGTCATTGTGTACAGTATTAAAGGCTGGTACCTTAAATGTTGGAACCATGACTGGAAAGGGCAGAGAGTTGCGGTCATGATGGTGCGGAGGAAAATGGACGTGTTTTGCTTGCTAGAAACTAACTGGGAGGGAAGTAAGGCTTAAGGCATGGCAGGTGGATACAAACTAATTTATCACGAATTGGACTGTAGAAGAAATGGTAAAGCGATAATAGTGAACGAGGAACTAACAGAAAGTGGCCTAGAAGTTAAAAGATTGTCAGATAGAATGATGGGCATGAAACTGAACAAGAAGTGGAGAAGGGCAGGTGGTTCTGGGTTCTGCGAAAAGGATGAATCTGGCAGTTGTAAATGTATTTCAAGAAGAAACAGGAACACAGAGTTACATGTAAAAGTGGCGGGCGGAATGCACAAGTGGACTGTTGAATATGCAGAAATAGGGACCTAAAGGATAATAAGGGACTGTAAAATTGGTGCAAAGAGCAGATGGGGGAAACTAAGGTGCGAGACCTGTCACGAGGAGTTTAGAGGAGAATAAAGCAGAGTATTAGGAGGAAGGGTTTGGTTGCCAGGCGAGTGGAACAGAATAGCGGACAATATTTTGACACCAAATATGAAATGTACCAGATATAGCGAATTATAATTCTTTTCATTTCAAGGAATAAATGTATATAGATAAAGGTTGCTCTTATAGGTTGATGATTGCAACTGATTATATACAATGCTACTACGTCCTGTAACTTGATAAGTATTTTCTTAGATGGTATTTTGTACTTCCATTTCATTAAGTAACCAATAAAGACATTAAACATTTCAACTTTTCGTGCATACTCTGACTGCCTCAAATGCTTCTTGTTTAGATTGTTCCTTAATAATATTAGAACATTTATTTGCTTTGTTATTTTCACTTTATGTCATCTTTCCAGGCACTACAAAGTAAAAGAAGACGGATAGCGATTAAAAGAGACCAAGTGAATGGTAAGAAGGTCATGTTACATTCAAAGACAATATCTGGTTTGTTCTGAAGTCATCGATAGGGGTTAAATTTGCCCATAACACAGAGTATGATAGGATTTTTAATATTATACTTCTATTATTTACACTAAGAAAATCTACTAAGAACGCAAATCAACAGTCATGAAAACGAAGCCCTTAGTTTATATTCTAAATTGATGTAGTTTTCCCCCTTCTCACAGTCTTATGACTGTTCATTTTCAAGTATCAGTCATTGCAATTATTTCCGACAGGCGAAAAAATAGGGAAACGATACTTTGTATAACACTGCATCAATTCTCCATGTACAATTCCCCATTTACAATTCTTCAAAATCTTGCAAAAGCCTCGGAAAGCCTACTTGACTCACTTAAAATCAAAGGCCCCAATGTGGAAGAGGTGGCCTATGCAGGATCTAATGGAGATCCAAACAAGTACCACGTTGCATGTTAAGAATCATTCTACGCACACAAGGTTTTGTAGAGAATCATCTTGCTAGAATCCACTCATCTGAAATTGGATGGAATTATGCAGAAATGAAAGTGTCCTGGATCGAAAGATGATGTACACGCGACCAAGCAACCCGTTTTACCTGCTTAACTTATTAACTAATTTTAACTGATTTTAGAAGAAGTAACGTCAGGTGTGCATTTGGTTATGAAATGAAGCAATGTGTATAGTTGTTGCCTCCTGCAAGTTACTGCGTTCATCATTGGTGATTCATCATTTGTAATAGGCAGTGGTAAGATAGTACAGAGCCATTTCAACTTACCTTCTGTGAAGATTATGTTGAGTTCTTGATGTTTTTTGTTTTCTTTGCACTCTCGAGGGTCATGGAGTTGGTGACACCTTCCCTCCGATATTTTTGACATCCTTGACATTCTTTGTTAGACACAAACCCTAACAATTTTTATGATGCTGAACCTTTTTTCTTTCAGGATTTGGTTTTGTTGCCGGAAGCGAAAAACCGGTGCTTATCCGGTCCGTTATGCCAGGTGAGGAGCTCTATTTGTCTGTAATATGCCCAAATACATGATCATCCTAGTTTTCCCTTCTGTCTGTAAAGTTTATGTGCCTGTTTGCCTACCAATTCGTTTTGTCTGGCACTTCGTCAGTTTGTCAGCCTCGTTGCCTTGATCTTTGGTTTCCTTCTTTTATTCTTTCCTTGCTCCTTTGTTTGTTTATTTCTTTTTTGTTCTCGCACTCTCACTCGTCGTTCATTCACTGGACAACATTTCGCGTAATTCAGTACTATTTCATGTCTGCGTATATGATCGAAAGCAGTTAATCTTTGTAGGCTGTTAATCTATAGAAGAAAACGAAATACAACATTCTTCCATTCATGGTGCTCTCATTCCTTTTTCTCTCAACTCGTCCATGATGTTCTTACTAATAGTGTACTTTGTTATTATTATCTTAAAGGAAGCCCATCTGAGGGTTTGTTGTCAGCCAATGACCAAATCTTCAGCATCAATGGACAGGTGGCCTACAATTTACCGCAGCCACAGGTCATCAGCATGATCAGGTACGACAAATAATCACTCCAATGTTTCTTAAATATTTGACGTTGTGCGAGCGATAAACGTTTATTTTCGAGCCTGAGCCGAGCCGCCTAATAACAAAGTGACCGGCACTATTGATGTGACAATTGCCCTCGAATTATTACTAACCTGTGCTTCATATAAGTTACTTATATCTATATCTATACCTATACCTATATATGTATATGTAGGCTTTTTTGTCTTTTTTAGTAATTTAAATATATATAAGTCGAAGAATACATTAAAACAAGCTTTCGAGCTTTCCGCTATTTCTTCAGGTCTAGCATGTATGTGTATTATATATTTAGTCCTTTGAAACAGCAGAACTGAAGCCATTGTAAAAACATATAAAAAGCAACAAAAAACAAACCAGTTGCTGTTTTTTTGTTGTTTTATATATATGTACAACCTAATTTTAGGACAGGGTAATCACCTTGCCCCTTGTACGGTGCTGTTAAAATTGCTATGCGACATTGTTTCATGTCGCAGCGTTTATTTGGAGGTTTGCACGCACAGACACGCCCAGCTTAGAGGTAGCACTCTTTTGCTCGCACAGTTTGCTACTAATTGCAGGTATCCCATCAAGTGGGTTGAACATAATGTTTTAACTCCAGTACTTTCGCTAATCAGACCTTCTTCCGTTTTTCTCGGATCTGTATACAACTGTCAAAAATGTTGTAAATATAATTGGCTCGGAAGAATGTTCTTATGCTTATTTGATTAAGTTTTTTTCGGAATTCTTTAAGATTAATGGCATCGGTATGTAGTTTATGGTTTAGAAAAGATTTCATTCCTTCTTTTAGAAATTCTTACTTTTGACACAGAGATGCTTTAATTGGTAATCTATGTACAGCGCCTAGAATGTAAGAGGAAGCTTTGACCGTGACTTTCCTGTTAACATGAAATTTATAACATTCATCAAGTGCCTTTTTGATCCGTAAACGTGTTAGCCCTTGAACTCATTTTAACCATGCGGAGGACAGACTATGAAAATTGCCGGGCCTTCCTTCCATCGTTTTCTTGGAAAGGTATTGTTGTTAATCGTAAACTGAACTGACGTGAAATTTGTCATGAGAAGGTTATTCAAAGCGAGGCACATACATCATCTAGATGCTTTTGTCGAAAGGAAGCGGCGTCTTCATAATTGTAGTATCATCACCCACACATAATCTGCGACGATTCTACCCTTTCAAACTTTTATTGTAACACATAGAAAGATTGCGTCATTCGAATCCCTTTTTTGTCTCCATCTTGTATCGAAAAGAGTCGTATCGTTACGTTTCGCATGATCTCCTATCCTTATTATTGTGGAAAGCATTTTTGTCATACTCAACATCTTTCTAAGAAACCGTATGAGCACCCTCTTTGTGAAGGCGACAGACATTTTTGTTTCACCATTTCCCTTTAAACAGTCCCTCATTAACTTGTTCTTTCATGTGTGGCATTGAAATGCAGCGAAGCAATATTTGCATCACGAGCATGTTCTAATGGTCAGAATTACACTAGGCACACCGTACAGATGTCTTAACATACAGTAAAGTCACTTACGCACTTATTTAGGTGAGGATAGATTTATTGTATTAATCTAATTTTTATGTACCTAAATTGTACATAAAATGCATTTCATTTATATATCAAGCGTGCTAACATGATGCCCATCGAATGAATGTAAAGCAATTGAGCGGTATTTGTGCTTGAATTATTTTGATTTGTAATGTTCCATCGATGGATGAAGTAGAACAATGAAGATAAAATGTTATATTAAAGATTCCAGCATTTATTCGACCACAGGTCGTGTACAGACGTCTTGGAACTCGATGTCATCGCATCGGAGGATATCCAAGATGTCAAGAACCAGGTAGTTTTTCACTTGTTTTCTCCTTGCTGTATTGTCAGATGACACTTCCCGCAGGGCTGGTAGACGCATTTTTTTTATTTGAAAATTGCTTTGTTTTTGAATCTGTAAGTAGTGGTGGTCAGTAAACAGGGAAGTGAAAATCTTTCCCAGTTGTAAAGATGGCGAATTTCGGGATCGGAAATACTCGAAGGGCAGTTGCCCGCTTTTAAATATTCGGTATGCTATTACTGTTTAATAAAAGCCACATAAGCGAGAGACTGGCCTCATACATTCAGCATTATTTGTGATGGCTTCTCGTCGAGATATTTTGCCATCTCATACTAATACCATGCGACCATGCCTGTCAACTCAAGTGTTTCTACTGCACCAGCTCTCAGCAACATTTATTGTAATGGAGTTTACCACGTTCATTAATTTACACGTCTTTGTTTTACCCTCCTGACCATTTTTATTTGACTTCTTTTGCCTTGTTATGGTAGTACAATGTATTCTGCCTTCCCTCTGGTTTTTGCAAGGTTTGTGATAAACTTCCCATTATATAGTCCACCCTTGTCTTTCTTATTTTTCAATGGCTTGTACTTGTTCTTCCTTTGTCGAGTGCCGCATGTACTTTAATTGTGTGATAATTTTATCATTGTTCTATTTTATTAGGGAAAGCTCAAGTCAGCTTTAATGAGTAGAGCAACCCGAGAGAGAAGGAAATCTTGCCCAGTTAATGTCCGATTCGATGACAAACCTGAAGTTGTTGATATTACACCATATAATGTCCTCAACGTCAACATGATCAAACAGGTAATCTAAACTCATCTGTTGATCGGTCTTCTTTCGTTTTTGCTTCACAATGGCGTCTCTATGTGTACCGTGTAGTGATTTATTCCATTGCGACATCATTAAGCCAAGCTGTTGTGTCAGCAGCCCCAATGACTGCTACGTACCCATAGATATGTACACGTGGTTTAGTAGAAGTATCGCATTGGTTGCGTGGGAAAGAGGGAGGGGATTGGACATGGCTTTGTAGCAGGTTGACTGCAAACTCACCGCTGAATCAGATACCCTAGGCGTAGTCACGCTGTACACAATATTTTAGGAAAGTTCATTCTTGTATGTAGACAGATAAACGGTGGGACAGACAGGGACTGTCGGACATGTGAAAAATCTTTTGTTGTCACTTCCTACAAAAAGAAGTCGTAAGTCTAGTCTTCCACGTTTCAATGGAGCGTCCCATCAAGTACCTATCGGGTACAGTTTACCCCAATTATAATCCCGTGAGGTAGAAAATGCATATAGCGAGGATATATCTACATGGTCCAGCTGCAGCGCTCTACTGAAGTAGAATTCATTTCTTTAGTTCGTGGAAGCCATTCGCATTTCACTGCTGACCTGAAAGAGTCAAGACTACAAACAATGTGCGCGATCTCACTTGAAACTCTTGTTACAAGGGAATGACCAAGGCTACCCCATTGCAATGATTCCTTCACTGCAATATTTTATAACATCGTATTTCACTAGCCATTTTCTATCGAGTGAACACCTACTACGGGATTGCGTTGACCAAGTAGACCTGTCAGCTACACCACCTACAAATAACCTCCAGTAAATCATGGATGCTAACGCCGAACTTGAAGAAATGTTACAACGGCTTTATAATGCACTTTACTGATTGGGTCATTGATATGTACTGGCCCAAACGGTTTCCGATTTGCACTTTTTTACTTTGTACATAGAATTCAATAAGGAGCCCAATTTTGAGCATGAAAATGGTGTAGAAGAACTACTGTACAATCGGGACGCGCTGCAAAAAGTGAGGCAGTTTACACGAAGATTGCCTCTCCCGATTCCTTGTGGTCCTCCAGAGTGGTTGCGCTATATGTTGGAGAAGTGTCATATTTCAAGTCAACAGTAGGTTGCTTTCACCACGAGCTGTTTGCAGAGCCGTCGTTTGTGATTAAACCAGTCAAATAGAAAAATGTGTGTACCTGCAAGAAACAGGTGTCTGTATATAGTTATAGAGTGAAACTAAGCCCACTTGAGACAATATTTTAGGAACATAAATGTGGTACTCAACACTTTCCTTGTTGAGAGGGGTGTTTGTTATGAAAGACTACAAACTAAATGTGCAGGTCACAACCCAAAAGTACAATAACACCAGGTGGTTTATGGGAACAGCGACACAGCATTGTACATTTCGGTCAGAAGGATACACACGAGAAAAAGATCCATCGAAAGACTGCTATAAATGCCTGAATATCATCAATTTATAGTACCAACGCCTTTATAGCCAATGCTTTAATGCAAATACACTCATACGAATGCTGTGTACCTATCCCATAGTATTAGTGCCATGATTCCAATGCCTTGATACCAATGCCCTATACTAGTGCTCTATTGCCAATTTTTAAATTCAAATCCTTTATTATGAATGGCCTAAATACGAGTATGAGTCTACAATCTCAAAGAAACTGTGAGGGGATAGGGGGAGGGGGTGTATCAATTATTACATTTTGGGATGTCTGGCACTTCTTTTTATTCCAAGCCCAGGTCAAACTTTAAATTCATCTAATGCTAAAATGTAGTCTACTCTCTACCATGTTTATTAAGAATGTAACTCAATGTCAATACCCATAGGGTATTTAAAAAATATCAGCGGCCACATTTTTAATTTGTTTTCTAGATCATTAGTTAACATGATAGGTGCTCTTCTTCTTTTTATGTCTAAATCTGTCTTGTGACGTTATTTTCATTCAACATTAGAGTGAATGACAGTTTCTGGTAACTCTCTTAAGAAACGTAATTCCTTTCTCTGGCTTACCTGATTTGCCATAGGTTATATCAATTTTACTCCCGCGGTTATTGAAAATAGATGCAAAAGAAGTATAAAAGAAGGATATTAAAGGTCACACTCTATCTGAAAATAATATATCTTTGAGGAGAATGATGGTCAATAAAGTTAAATGGTATTACTCTCACCCGCACCACCACCCGCATCCCCCCAAAATGGAGAGATTCTAATTAAAGCGTTTAATAGATCCATGCTTTGGCTTTGAATAAAAATCACCGCTTCAAATATAACTTCGTAAGAGTTGTCAGATGAATTATCAAGAAGAAAAGTATGTTTCAAGTATATAATGTTTGTACCCTCGTTTTCTTCAAAGTCGTTGGCCAACATTGCACTTCCATGGCGTGGCCACTTTACCCTTTTGAATAGCTTGAACGTGTCTGTTTGAACGTACTATTAAATCACGTAGACGACATCCCAGCCCGCCCGGTTATCACTTGCGGTGAAAATATCGTAAAATTCAAATCCCATCCTTATCCCGTACTTATTTTGAAAAGTTAAAACAATAGTTATTCCACCGAAATATTGTAGTCAGATGATCCCCATCAAGATGCACTCTTTTTATCTGACAAGGTGATAAATGCACCGACACGCAGTATGGAACAAAACGCCGAAAAGGAAACTGTATTTTGGACAACTTTTCATCTATTTCTGACTTCCTCAGGCCTGTTGGAAATATTATTATTCTAAATGCACTCAACCCACCGTAAGGTTGTCGACTTTAAGTCGAAATTGGTTTAAATCGTTTAAATGCTCAGTAGCATATCTTCATACATTATTGATACTGCATGTAGATAGAAACGTATCTGCGATTTTAGCAACCAATCGCTGAGACTTGGAGAAAAGAAATTTAAATATAGGGTGCAATTTACTTATGGTCGGCACTTTTATTTCTTACGGATTTGACAATACTGATAAGATGCATGCAAGTCATTAGTATCTCCACTGTTTTGATAAGCAATCGGGATTATCTTTTCCGCTAGATTATGTGTGATATTACATCAGACGACCCCTCATCCGTTCAATAAAACAGACTTTTCAGAGCTTTCTTTAAAACGGGCGTTGAATTTCAAGCCGGTTTGTTTTTGCCTCGTTAGATAATATCGAATAGGAACTGGCTCACCGTCTTCCTAATTTCTACAACAGTTTTCCCACTGCTAACTTACTCCACTTGATACCCCGATGCCTCGTGGTGGCAAATTTCTTGCAAAATTAGATAAATTTATAAAAGACAAAATGATATATGAATAAAAATAAATGGTAATACGTTTGGGAAGATACTAGAGAAAAGTATGTCGCCAATGGGATTCGAACCCGCGACCCAAGCATTAACGGCGTGGGCTTTACCAACTGAGCTTGGTGATTCCCGGCGTTAACATGTTGTACTTCTCTAGTCGCCACAAAAGCGCAATGAATAATGGGGGGGGGGGGGGGGGAAGGTATTTAGCCGACATCAGCAAAGTTTATTTACAGGTGGCATGAGAATGTTGTTAAATTTTGTCTTGAACTGTGGCTGAAACATGTACCCAATACGAACCAATGCGTTTCTACTTTCATCCCCCGTCAATTTCGCCGATCTTTTAAGCCGCCTGCTTATTCGATACTGAAAGGTATTAAGTGTTGCATGGGAAATTTTTCCGTTCTTAATCTGTGGGGAATGTTACATATTTGAAATAACGCTATAAGACGGCAGCCCGATTTTGTATGGGGAAATATGCTCAGAGTTGTTATTTTGTAGCTTTTGTAATGACGGCTAAACTATTTCTTGGCTCAATACCTTTTATTTATTATTATCATTATTTAGTCATTATCATGAGATATGTTTAATTGTTTGAAAAGCTTGTCTGGAAAGGATAGTGCTTGGTATCAACAGATTGTGTGGGATTGTGGGAGGTAATCTGACAGGTTTGCTAGAGCTTTTCTCTGTAGGATTTGACAGAGTTCAAAGCTGTGAAAGATTGTAATCGCATTCCAAACTTGATTTAAATTTTACTGTGCTTGAAAGTTAAGTCGTGGCTGTTTCCAACATAAAGCGAACTGTGGTTTTATGTCGAAGAAGGCTCTCGTAAGGAATTTTTACTGTAACAAACAACTTCTTTCAAGTAGAGATAACCGTTGAAGTTCGTGGGAAGCACGTTTCGTATGTTACCGATTTATCAACCGGCCACTAAGGCCAATCGATGCTACTTCTACAATGTCAACATGCTTATCCATTGATTTTACTGTAAGTGTGAGACGAAAGTTACCCTTTGACCAATATTAGAATTCGCCATTTTTAGGCTAATCGCATTGTCAGCCCCCTGTGTCATTCTTGATCTTCATGCCAAGGGCAACTTGATAGTGTAAGCTCATGTTACAGTGTTGATGTATCATAAAGGTTATTCGTAATGGTTAAGAAAACTTTTAAGATCTTGATTGTATTCTTGTTCCTTGATAGATGCTTCCTAATGTCCTGAAAGTCTTCCTTGAAAATGGACAAACGAAGTCATTTCAGTACGCACCAGAGACGACAGTCAGGGTAAGACGAATTGATTGGCCATGTGTTGTGACTCGATAAAAAAGTTTCACGGCACATTGTGGTGCTCAATTTCACAATATGAATGATTTTACATACCCGAACTTAAGGTTTTACTTCTGCACTCAAGAAGCGGTATGTTATAAAGAGCTTGCTTTGCACTAACAAAATGTTAACAGCCATGATTTCAGAATTGTCTCCTCTCTTTTGTACTTGCCGTTTTAAACTCATATAATGTTATTCATAGGCTGGGATTTGAGGTGCCCTCGCTCTAGCACTTCGTTTCCTAATTTTTTTCAAATTTTCGAATTAGGCACACTGCATCAACAACCCCCGGAAATCGTAATGCATAATCCCCATTGTGTCCGTTGGCTTCTTTCCGCTCCTGTTTTGGTTAACACTTCCTCGTTGGATCTCACCTCTTTGGACTTTAACTCTTTGCAGGATATTCGATGTTATTTTCCGTAAGGCAATTAGCGGTTCCTTGTAGTCCCATTGTCATGGTCCTAGAGATGCCCCTACACTAAGAATCGTACGTCAAAGCAGCATCTTGTTGTATTTATATTCTTGATTGTGTCCTCGTTCATTTTCGTAGCTTTATCAGAGCCTTTCATCTTGCCCTTAGCATATGTATATCAGGGGCTGTAGTAACACTGTATCAACACCTGCAGTAACAACTGTAGAGACAAGTGTAGTAGCAACTTTAGAAACAACTGTTGAGGCAACTCTAGTAACAGTTTCAGTTACAACTGTTGGTAAAGAAATCTTGCACGAGCTCTAGTACGAGCTCTAGTGCAAACTCTAGTACTCTAGTAACATCCGTATTATCAACCGCAGTACCAGCTGTAGTAGTAACTGTATAAACAATTGTAGTAATAATTGTAGTAACAACGATAGTACCAAGAGTCGTTCAATGCGTCTGTGGAAATTATAGTGCTGTAGTTTGATACATTACCTATTATGGTACCAGGCTTTTATTTCGGATTGATACTTTATTTCTAGGATATCTTCGAATCTCTTGTTGAGAAATTGCAACTGAAAAACAAAGAACTATTTTGCTTGGTGTTAATTGGACCGTATCCAAACCAAATATCCTATTTGCACTCAGAGGATAAAATTTCTCAGGTAAATTTTGTGCTGACTTTAAATTTAGGTTTCTCTGCTAGCCACTCACCTTTGAATACGTGCATTAGTGCCCCTGTTATTTTATATTCGTCCTCAACGTTTCAGTATACTCTCTTTCCAGCTCAAGATGCTATTTTTCCTGTCTTTCTTTCCTCCTTCTTGCTCGTCTTCTTTCTCTTAGCTCCCTCATTGCTTTTCCACTTCTCACCTCCTTCACCTCCGGCTCCCCCTTCTCACTCCCGGCCCTTTCTTAGCTGTATCTTTTACGCTATCTCCAGTTCTACTGCATTTCCCTTTCTCCAAAGCACGCATGTTTTAATGAATTTATTTATTTCTACTTTCCTTGCGAACGATGTTTTTTTTCACACATTGTATCCCTGTGATTCTTGTGTATCCCTGTGACTCTTGTGTATCCCTGTAACTCTTGTGTATCCCTGTAAGTTTTGTGTATCCCTGTATCCCTTGTGTATCCCTGTGACTCTTATATTTGTACCCACGTGTTATTCTACCGTGTTTTTATTGTCTTTTAAGGGTTGTTTCCATTTCCTTGTATTATCACAGCTGCCTTGACCTAAAAGAAATCTTTGTTTTGCGCAGGTGTTGTCCAGGAAACACTTTTCACGGTGGGAATGCCGCTTGCAGATCAGGTACGAGTCTAATATCACGAAGTCATGATTAGATGAGACAGGACGAGATATAGATAAGTAAAAGGAAGTGAAAATTCTTTTTGGATTCAGCTGTTTCTTTGTAAACAAATGGTTTACGAAGTTGCACACTGGAACCTTTTGCCCCAGTACTTTTTGCCAAAACATTAAATATGTCCCTTTAAAACTTGAAAGTTGCCTAGTATTTTAGAGAAGAGAAACAGAGAACATGCTATATTTGGCAACTTTTAATAAGCTTTGGACAGAGAGCGTGGCCTCCATAGCTGTATAGAGCTG
>JAAAKL020004800.1:0-20340 GCA_010016065.2 Carybdea cf. marsupialis auct. non (Linnaeus, 1758)
GATTTTGGTCTTAAGGCGTTGACGTTTACACATAAAAATACGGTAGCACAAAATTAAACACGCTACGAAAGGGCACACTTTACTCAGTTTTGCCATGCTCCTTATAAAATAGTCTTGTAATTGTCACCTTTCACGTGTTTGTAGCCCCTTTCCAACTTCAATCGATGGTACCACTCTATTTACTAGCATTCTCAATGTAACCATAGCCTTTTAGAGTTGTTCTCTGCCAACAACTGCAGTTATTTTGCAGTCACAGCAATTTACAGTTATTCTACTGCCTCGATCTGCAGATAATAACATTTCTTTCTTTAAACCTGTCTGCCTCTAGTTAATCTCAAGTCGTTGTTTTATTATGTTTAAAGTAATACAAGATTATGATCATTCTTCTGTCACAGAATAACATGTTTAATTTCATGTCAACACTGTGGTACTTTCGACCCTGCTCAGCTGTTAGTTATGATTTTGCCTTTTTCATTCGTGCATTTTAATTAATGTTACACTTTCTACATAAGTATTTAGAATGTGGAGGGTGTGGGAGGGAGGTGGCATTTGAAAGTGTTCTTTTTGTTTTCTGATATCTTTTGGAATGGCTTGGCTAAACTATTCGAAAACGTTTGCATTTGTCTCAAAATTATCCATAGGTTTTGAAAACTTTAATTTGTTTATGATAAGGTCAAAATGACATCCTACCAACTCTTATCAACAAACAAGAAAAGTATGCGGAGGAATATTTCTAGAATAGCCCATTTTTGGCAACAAATAATTGATGTGGATTGCTAGAAAATTAAGTCTCTTCACCCAGTGTTTATTTGTTATTTTTAATGATAATACACTAAAACGTTTTTAAACTTGCAAACGCCAGCATTTTGGCAATATATCATTCAATGATTTTATTACACTTCAAGTTTCAGCTGTACCTTAGAGTCATAGCCAACAATGGCAAAATAGACATATTTTCTGGATCTTATTAATTGATGAAAAATCGTACGTTTTGTAATTTAGTAAGACGTATTAACAGAGATACTGAAACAGATATATTTAAGTTACTGCAGATCTTTTACCCTTCCCTACAATTCCGGGAGTCATAGAGTAACCTAGTCTAGCCAGGGCTATGTCATTATCTGTTTAGGTTACACTAGACTTTAATTGTTTAACTAATTATGATTTGCATCATCATCACTTTTGCTTGCAGCACTTACATGGTTAAAGCCGATCAATATCATTTAGTCAAATTTGCATAAGTGGTATTCTTCACTTCACTTTTTAACCATCACTAATTGTATCTCATGATTTTGTCCTTTACATATTGCAATACGTAACCATTATATGGTCTCTTTATAAACTATTTTAATAGGTTATATTTATATAGTCACTATATAGGCACATATATGTTCAGGAGAATTTTGCTTATCGTAAATTCAATTGTGAGCGTATCATTTTGGTTATAGAAACACACTTTATACATCATCCTTCACCAATAGAAAAATTTTATTGTAATATTACCAATGCTCCATTTCTGATCATAGCATCCTTATGATTGAAATCTGAAACCAGCAAGCATACTTCCTAAAACGGCACGTTTGACCGCGCATAGTCAGAAGCTTCTCTTTTCCTGCTGCGTATTTAATTCCCATTTTTAATTTGTCCATTTTAATTGAAATTGTTTTGGGAAACTCCCGCAGATACACTAATATAATAATTCAATATTTTGGCTGTACAAGAAATTACCTTATGGAATAGTGTTTCACTTTAGATCACTGTGAATCATATCATTCCCTGGCTGGAAGTGACTCTTTTTGCAGAGTAAATACTTGACATGCTCTCAGATCGTTAAAACTATCTTTGAATGACCTATGTTTGCTCCCTTGTTAAAATACTTCAAAACCTATACTATCATGAATGAATCAGCTGTGTTAAATAAGGGTATTTTGTCAGCCTTTCTTGAGAATGCTTGATGCATGACTTCTCTAAAGAAAATGTTAACAAAGTGTCAAAGAATTTAGTAAGTCTACATTTGTCCTAAGAAGTTGCGTCCCCTCTGCAGAAATTGTGTAATCTGGTACCTGAGAGACTTTGATGTTAAAATCAGGGTCTAAGAAACAGTGCAGATTCAAAGGCTATGGAATAAGCAACAAATTTACATCGACTGATCAAGCCTTCGAAAAAGCATTGACATGAAAATGAGTATTCGAAGCCTCCCATTTCATATACTTCTTCCGCAAAAGTGTTCTACCCTCTTTCCAGACATTTTCTGTGGCCATTGCTTGATGAGAATATTTAGGAAATGTATCTAAATTGCTAAACGCAACTTGCAAAGTGGTCAACATTTATAAATACGCAGGACTGATGCCACTGCAATGAGTGAGTTACTAGAAAGAAAAACAAGAAAAGGTTCTTGACTCTCGTCCATTATTTTCAACATTTTTTCTTTCTAAACTGGTACAAGATCACAGTAAACTCCAGATGTACCTGTTCTTTGTCTCGTGTGGAATCAATAAAGTCCCGACACCAGTTAACATTGTAGATATCTCGATAGCATAGCAAACATCGTTGTTCAAATATGGTGCCATTAAAGGTTGGCAAAGTGCAAGGCTTTGACACGCAGTGTGGAGATACGAAACATGCTTGTATCACAAGTGCTGACAGTATAGAAGCATCAATTGTCGATAGAAACAACTAGATGGTGAGTGGTTTGTGATATAAGCCGGAAAAGAAGGGCAAAGATTTCTAGTGGTCATAACGTGCAATGCTAGACCAGATGCTCCTTAAATAAGAACTGTACATATACCTTTTAGTGATACTTGTTTTTATGGAGTGCAAAACGACTTTTTAATCAATACCACATGAAAATCTTCTCCCTATAAGAGATTGCCTGAAACAGGTCTATTTATCCTGTAGGTTTCCCTACCTTTCCTTCCCTTGCCTTAAATAAACACTTCAACATCAGTTTTAGATGAACCCTTTAAATCATCACCAACACCTTTCAATCAAATAGAAACTGTTTTTAACTACTATTGCTAATGTGAAAGACACATCGCTAGCCCAAGAAAAAAGATAGATACTTTGTAATCTTTTACTTTTTCGACCGCTTTGCTGAGCCCCTATATTTATTAGCAGACGAAATAAATTATATTTTTGTTCATGAATAAGTCATTGGAATGCATAATTTTGCCTTAAAAGGTAGAGATATAATGTTAGAATTCACTTTGGAGTTCACTTTTTACAAGAAACTCGAATTCCGACTAGAATCCTAACGAGGCAGGTGCTACTGGTAAAATTATGGGGCTTCCTAACCTGATTATACGTAATGCGTGGAGCTTGAGGTGAATTTGGTTGTTATCATACAGTCACGGACCTCTAATGTGCTTTTAAACATCCATCGACAGCAATGCATGCCGGGGCATGATAATTTCATGTGTTCTAAGGAGACGATAATCGGAGCTTACTATGTAATTGTAATGTGCTTAAATTTGAAAAATGTCACAATACTGACGTAGACTTTATCATTCTCGACGGGTCACAGTACACCTTCCTATATATCAAACTGACCTTTTGAGGGACTGCCAGCGTGGGAAATGTCTTTTGGGACCAGTTGGTAATGGAAAAGCTTAGAAAGCGAAACCGAAAATACATCATCCAATTAGTTGGTGCAGAAGTGATTAATATATTTCTCTCATGATAACGTCTTTCATCACCTTCACAACGTGTCAAAGTTGCCTCTTCAAACACTCTTCAATTTTTCAAACCTCTTATTCCTCCCCTATAATAAATAGATTAGGTTTCTTTCTTTCCATTGGCATTGCTAGCATACTATTAATATATCATTAAAAGATATTCTTTTTGATTTGCTCAAAATGTATACATCTTCTTATTTGTGGAGACAGCGCACTCCTCGTATCAATTTTTGAGGATATTGTTGATACTATACTTCTGTTTGTTCTATTAGCTAAGAGAGTCTTGAAAATAAACAAAAAATACCCTCCTTTGACAATTTTCTTTTTTTCCTCTCACTAAAATTAGGCCGTTGGACTTAATCACTAAAAGTATGCAAAATCGCTTTTCTGTTACAACACAAGGAGGAACTTTGTAAATTGCACTACTAAGCAGAGAAAACGTTGCTAATTTAGAAATCAGACAAGTTCCCAGGCCGTAGTTTGCACATTGGGCAGAAAAGGGGAGGCATTTTAATGGGTGACGGAGTGTAAATACAGCTTACAAACTATTTCGTTAAATGTGCAAATGTAACTCAAAATTCATTGTAGGCATTTAAAGCAAATTATTGAGCCCTCAATTAAGCAGATATGCACAAGTTAGGGTATTTTCCTCCTATTCCCCCAACCATAATTCACTCTTCACAACAATTTTGAAGAGACTGTTAGGTTTATAAGTTTCCCCTTTCCATTGCAACGAAAGTGACAGATAAAAGAATTCGTTTCACGGACTAAATATGAGTTTTGACTTCGCTCAGGACGATCAACTCCCTCTGCATCGGCGGTGCCAGGGGTCTTAAAGTGGGGTGTGAAAACAATTCCAAAGCCACGCCCTCTGCTTTTAAGGAGACAACCTTGGCTCAAAGATACCGTCTGCAGAAAGGTTCAAAGAAACAGAGATTAAGTTATTTATAAGCATGAAAAATATGTATTGCTTATCTTAAACATAGTATTCTAAAGTGTGCGTAACTGGAATACAGACTGCCAACCTAAGAGCTCTTTGCAAACTTGGATGAAAATGCGTAAAGTCGCTGTTCTTAAACTTCTCCAAAATCAATGGAAGGAATGGAATTTGCCATCCATTTGTTTTCCTTTCACCGATTTCTCTCGGGGGTGATTTAAAAAATTACTCAGTGTCCAAATGATGAATGTTCCAAACAAATGCTTTCCTCTGAAATGCCATATCTTTTAGCGTATTCCGTCAGCTTATCTCGGCAGTCGTTATTCCATTCATATGATTGAATTCAGAGAGCTGAATTATTACCTCAACACGATTGAGAAGAGGCTTCTTCAACTCGTTGCAGAACAGGTCTAAAAACGGGAAATAGATTTCTAGACCGAAAAATCAATTTCGGCGGTGTTGTTTGCCTGAATGTTTGTAGATATACTGACTGTATAACTAGTATGACTGAAAGCTGCACCAATCAAAGTTTGTCCCGTCTGATTGTCAAACAGGCAAAGCGCGCTTCCTCGTTCTTTGGGAAAGGAGGTTTTCAGGAATTCCGCAGCTGATGGCCTTTGCCTTTGCTCTTTCGATTAATCATTGAAGTGTTTCATCAGTTCTAAATTATTTAAGTTGACTGATAAGTGCCTGTATTGCTTCACCTACCTTGACCATATCCATTTCTTCTCGCTGTAAATATTCCGAGGCACAACTAGTGAGCAAGAAACATTCGTTCAAGATTACCAGCTTCAGTACAAGTTTGAATGAATTTATTCTCTTCAGCAAACCCCGAACAAGTACTGTGGTCACGTTTTAACTCTTGGAATGTGGCAATTATTGCTTTTAATGCATTATGACTTCCTGAAAGATTGTCCACTCTTCCAGTCCAACGTGTGTCTGACACCCATCTAAGTGTCATTCCTCCTTTGCAAATCTCATGCTCCCTATGGTAGCTTTTTTATCTCTCCTCCCGCTTTGGAGAGCACTCCAATTCTTCAGTGATCGCTCTAATGATGGTGCATACATCTTCCATCTGCCGTCTTGTTTCTGAAGCTTTGGCAAGTATAAGGCTACGTTTGTGAGCAGAGCAGTGAAAGTGCAAGGAAAGAGTAGCTCCTGCTTCTGTCAACTTTTAAAATATGGAGACATCAGAATATGCAGGTTTGAGAAAGATCTTGTCATTTTTTTGGGATCACATTAAAAGACAGTAGGAGGATGAAAAACAACAACATGATTTAGGCCTACCCCTACACTAAAACTTTTATGTCGTATTTGGAAGAATCAATTTACCCTATTTTCAGAAAAAGTGTGTATCTACCCCCATACACCCCATGGCTCCGCTCCGCTGTAGCATTGTTTTACAAGTTTACTAGGTGCAATACTTATAAGAAAAATGGTGCTGCATTTTACTAAGTGTAGGAAATACCTAAGGGAAAATGGTAAGGGGGAAACTCAAGATACATAGTATGGCGACTGTACGTAAAACGCCATCCAGACAATTAACTTGTAGGGATTTATTGTGTGCTGCCCACAGGGCTTCAGTGATGTAAGAATCTGAAGCATTTGAAATTGATTAATAGTAAAGCGTGTGCCTTAGGCAAATTTGTGAAAGAGATAGTGGTCGGAATTGTAGAGAACACTTTAATTTGTTAAATGTGAAGCTTCATTTTCAACACAGCTTGCATAGCTACTTCCAAGCTCAGAGATAAAACATCAGCATTAGCTCTGCCTGCGACCTTAGTGATTCACATTGTGATGATCATCACCTAATGTTGATGTTCCCATAGCAACGTGCCTCTGTTATCTATTGCTAAACCTAACTCGTTTTAAGGGGAGGATCAGTCCCAGCCGGTCTATTAAAACTTCAAAATCTGGCATGCCAGTGAGTAAATTCTGTCAGATCATTTTTGCTATTATTGTACATTCCCAGCTTCACTTGCTTTTAAAAAAGTTGTTTAAGGTACCATAATAGAGCAAGATTGCGGGTAATAAGTGTGATCATTTTTAGCCCCATTCGCTGATATACAAGCTTTAATAGATACTAGAGAAATAGAAATGCATGCCCTTAATAGGCGTAACCCACTCCGTCGCAGCATTGTATCTACCATTTGAGCCAGGTAAGCCCTGCTGATAGTACTTTCTATCTTTATTGTCGCCACAATAGCTCCCAGTATTCCACAGGAGAACACTGACAATCAGCTCCACGCCATTATGTAGGAACCAGACTCTTAGTGTCATGTGCCTTGACTTTAAGAGGTCTGCTTATATTTCTTAAACATCTTTTTTAACTTATTATTCCGAATCCTTTCTCCTCAATAAAAACCCACTTTAATATAAAAGTGTACAAACCAACTTGAAAGTAGGGGTATATTTGAACGTTATTTCCAGAATAAAATTTCGCAGATTTTCATTGAAATTTCTACAATACATGGTAACTCTGGTCATACATCATCAGTTTTAGATGAATATGAAACAATATGAGATTCTTGAACCACTAGGACGTCTTAAAACCTAACAATGTTAGTTGGATGATGAACGGGTAAAAAGAAACTTTAAACAGATTACTAGAGACTTTATCTGTTCAGCAATTAAAAAATTGCATATCTAATCTCTGAGAGGTTTTGAAACTTAATATACCTAATATTTGGCATCTTCCCTCTCTATTCATACATAGAAAATAAAATTCAAGATATTGTTCATGTTCTTTCAGAAAAATATCATTTGTAAATTCAAGTTAAACTTCAATGCTAAGAATTTAACATCAGGCTTCTAGCCACTTTTTTGGGCAGCAATCGACTACTATTTTTTAAAGGCAGCTCTTTCATAAAAAATCTTTCATATCGTGCACGAATGTGCTAAAAAGCCATCTTTAATTTTTAAACTATTGTGCACGATCTAAGAATGAGAGTCCAATATAAGTGTTGATGCTTTTTGGTTGTGTAAAAATTACCCCTGTTTAAGAATTCTGTGATACTCTCGTTGGCTTTATTTGCAAATACATCACAGGAATCTTTTGTAAATATTACTAACGTAACTAGAAAAGAGGTAGTACAGGGGGACAGCGATTCCCTGTCAATGTTTCCCCTTCCAACTACCCTTACAAGACGAGACTGGAAACCAAAAGCCTATTGCGTTTGCAACCATTTGCTTTCAATCTCACCCAAAATCTTTTGTCGGATTTTACTACACTGTTACTTCTTATTCGTAAGATATCTGACAGGTCGAGATACTGGCCATTATTATTTATCAATTACGTCGACAGCACAATTTCCTGTTTTTCACTATCTACATTTTTTGTACAATAAACACAGTCCTTTCTGTTGTTCAGCTACAACGTCTAAGAAAATGACTCCACAAAAAATGATTAGATATTAAAACATTTAGTCTTCACGATAAAGATATTTTGGTGCAATGGCATGAAGTTTTCTACTAAACATCTGACAGAGCAATTGCGAATAAGACTTTAATCTACAATTTTTCAATCATATGTGATAAAAATGCACTGGAGAGAAAGGAAAAAAAGCATTTTTCAAATTTAAATTTTCTCTCCCAAATGATACAAAATTTTTCATTCAAAAATCTATAATTACCCTCCTCCGATAAATTGTCTACCATGAAAAGGTGGTGATACGCTCATTATTGGAAAACCCACTGATGTATTTAAGGCGAAATGCCTATATGATAGTAATGATGGGTTTATTTCCGTTGCTCGCTCTATGGCAGTCAGTAAAATGCATTTGATCCTAGGTACGTTGAGCATTTGCAAACAAAATTGCAAAGTTGTGACAATGTAAAATAAATACCGTAGGCAGATTAAATTATCTCGGAATGTTTTACGAGTGTATCCTCTATGGTTCTCATACTGATTTGATCTGCACGAAACAGCGAAAATATGTTAGTACTTAAATTTCGTAGTAAAATGTTTTCGCTGTTTTAGACAGTTCTATTCTTATGTACACCCACAAACCTTTTTGGTACTAATTTGTAATCTATATCAATGTCAATAAAATCTACTGCAAATAGTATGTCTCTCATGGCATCCCTGCAGTGACGAAATCCACCTGATACAATGTTATACCTCAATTTTGAGTGTTTAACAGATTTCTAGTTCTGAAACACATTCAATCAAAAGCTTTCAGCCCTGAATCCCAGTTTGCTCTACCAAAGTCACAACTGTTTTGATAACTGTGGTGATCAAACATAGATATGATGATTGCACTATTCAGGATGAGAGGCACACATCTGCTCCTTCTCTTCCACTTTGAAATTCAAGAGATTTAAAGTGTAAAACGTTTCTATTTTGAATAGAAAGTAAATGTTGTTCTAGCAAGAACTTCTGTACTTAGAGTACGAGCAATCGTAAATTTTTAGTGACAACAAAGTGTCTGCTACATTTTCGTCATTTTGATAAACAGGGCTTCCTGAAGGAAAATTAATGTGTAATAGCTAGACGATATAGCGGCGACAACAATGGAATTTTTAGATGATACATGTTGAAACCGAGACAGTGTTGTATTAGCCATAGTCTTTTATTTTAGCTTATTACTCAGTAAATGCGTCATGCTTAACAATTGCAGATTTGGTATCTTTACAATGTTAAATACAATGCAGGGTTATATGAGGCTATGAGAGTCAACATTTGATAGGTATACCCCCCTCTCCCCAAAGAATCCCCCTTTAAATTACAAATAAAAGCAACTATTTAAAGTGACTAGCTGTATTCGGACATCGCCGCGTGTCACCATCACTCAAAACAAGTGAAATAGACGACGAGTTAACTTTCTAGGTTACCAGACTATGACTAATTATTTACTGAGACCCTGAAGAGCAATGCGATTTAACTAGTCAGAGGTGAAGCTCTTATAAGTAGTAGTGTTAGTTGCAAGACGCTTAAAGTTAAAGTATAGGAAGGGATACATCAATTACCGAAGAAACGTATTTGTTTGCAATGTCGCACACTATGTAAAATTAACCTGTGTCGTCTGAATGTCAGCTGGAGGTTAATACTGATTTGGGCCTAACTATATCCAATCAATACAGCAACTTTTGGTGCGAGGTTTGATCATGCTGGAAAGCAAACTACATTAAAGCAAGAGAAAGGTGCATTTGCGTGAGTTCTACGACGAAATAATTGGAAAAAAGTTCAGAATTGGTTGGAGTAAACCCACTGTACCTATCTGTAGGGTATCAGGGTGTGAGAGCATAAAAGTAGATAGAAAGACAACAGAGCCAGTATTTGAGGATTAATGAGTTTACTAATACTGCTGTCTCTGTAGGCCATATTTTCCCCTGAAGAAGCAACGGCTGCTTCATCTATATGGTCATAGTGTGACTGATTGGCTATCCATAAACCTCATTTCATCACATTACTGCAAGCGTTGCGACATTAAGAATCTATGTTCATGTGTTTGCATTGTTTTGTCAAGGGAAAAGATGAAGAAAATAAGGAACCTTCTCCGCTTTTCAATAGCAAACAGTTAAGTAAACAATGATTGGAATAGAAAGGAATCCTAATTTTTTATTTAAATGAATGTTTCAGTTTCTCGGGAAAATAAGCTACTTCAAGTTTACTTTAAAAAGCGTTGCAAATTTGCATATATTGCGCTGATATGATCTGATGATATTGAAGCATTAAATTTGTAACTGCTGGCCATATGGCGAAAAACATCTTGTGCTTTCTCCTCGCGATATCCTTAATCATCCTTTCCCTACTCTGCTCTGGGAAGTACGGCGTTACGTTGCTGCCAAAATGCCTTAACAATATGTTGGAAAGGGGGCTAGAAAAACTTGCAAGTTTCGTAGTCCAGAATTGTAGCAATGAGGCATTAATATGCTCTCATTCCATTGCAAAATTAGCATTGGTGACACTGTTATAGGCGCCATTTGTTTAAAGTGCAGAAAACCCTTGAAGCCAAAAAGACGTTGTTGTTGTTGCTGAATATACAGATACACTATATGCAAAGTATTATTTCCGACGAAAAACTCACCGCATGCTCCACGACTTGTTATGTTAATGCTTTGTTTTTTCTGACAAGAATCAACTTTCAAAGAACAAGCATTTAGGTATGTCCTTTGATTTGATCCGCAGACTGGATCTCTTATCTTCGGGCAGTTCTCCGGGCAAGCACAGTATGGCATTCCTTTGGAATTTTTGCAAACACTGTGGAATCCACATTCCTTATCGCATCGACCTATTGTGGTAAAGTAGAAAGAGCGACCCAAGATCATAACAAAAGCAAACAATAATAAATTTGTCATATGATTATGAGCCTACTGGATATTGAAATTAGGATGCCGTACCTTGCCCATTTCTGCCATGTGTGCAATACTGATATTAGGATACTGTACCTTCCCTGTTTCTGCAATACTGATATTAGGATACTGTACTTTGCATAATTCTGCCATCCATGATGGATGGATTCTCCCGTCGATACGACGTATGAGAGCTCAACTGTTCGATCAGCTGAGCAACCTACTCTGTGAATTAGAGTGAAAAGTGGCTGAATAGACCACAGTCACTTTTACCCAAACACAGGTACAATCCATCCGACGGGCTTCTTGAGTTTCCGTCTCCCCAATTTCCCTCACATGGAGTGGGTGGGCCCCGTGACTGTGGTAAAGAGAAGTCCTCAAAGTTTACCAGCGCTGGAATCGAACCCAGGTCGGTGGTTTTCAAAGCAAGCTTCTTTTGATCATACGGCCACACGCTCCACCATCTATGCAATACTGATATTAAGATACTGTACCTTACCTGTTTCTCCCTAGTATGCAATACTGATATTAGGATGCTGTACCTTGCCTATTTCTGCCACGTATGTAATACTGATACTAGGATGCTGTGCTTTGCCATCTATGCTAGACTTTAACCTTGCTTATTACACTATTCTCTCTAGAAACCATCTTAAAACATGCAGTTAGTTCTCGATTGGCTTTCTTGATGTGCTTGATAAAAAGGGTCCACAAATATACACTGCGGTGACGAATTTTATGACCCTCAGTACCCCTTGTAGATAGCTCTATTGTGTTTAAAGACCAAACCAAAATATTCGTTTGGAAATTATGCTAATTGTAAGCCGTGTTTAATTTTAATTGCAAGACAGAGCTTAGCACTTGCATTGGGACGGAATATGGAGCTTTTGCTGAGCTATAACGGACATTTAAGAATAGCAAAATTTCCACTAAGTGAATAGCAAAAAAAGAGAATCTATCTTCTGCTCACTGTTGTTGGTTGTTATTGATGGTCACCCTCTACATCTGTAATACTATGTCGATTAAAAAGAGTACGAAAATGAAGCTTGGTTTACTCCTTCACGATTGTTGAACACGAATCTTAGGATTATACTACCATAAATGTTGCAGTGAGGCTAAAGTAAGAAACAAGGCACGTTTTTTACATATTATCATCATCCTCATTATCATAATAGACTCTGGAACCTGTTAGGGAATAAAATTTGGCAGGAAGAAAGTTGCATTACACGGTATGTTATGGAATGGTAGACACCCAGTAGAAAGTAGCGGGCCTGCTGTCGACAATGTGGAGTAGAAGAATAAAGGGAGACAGGACTGCTTCCAATGGCAGTCAGAAGTAGACGATGAGTTAAATGGCTTGAGAGCAAATTTGGATGTTGTGTGAAACACAATGTGTTTTGTGAATAGGTAAAGTGAAGTGATATGACCACTTTCAGACGCAACAAATATGTCATATGTACAGGTAATTGATAGTTAGGCACAACAAAATTCATGACCAGTCACATTGATTGTGAAGCTGATTGTATGTCGAATACGTTTCAACGACTATAGCAATCTGCTAGATCACCGAGGAAGAAGCTATACCTCAGGTGACTGAGACTCTTTAAAATTGCATGCGACTATATCAAAAGCAAGCTTTGGAATCACACTTATAAAGGATCTCGCTGTTACTGCTCATAAATGATCTTTACCAATAACATGATATGAGAAAATGTGGCTGGGGGGTACACCAACAACACAGCCACAATTTTCTATCTGTCTCTGTCCTTGGCCTGTCTTTATGACTCTTACAGGCTCATTACTATTTACTGGTGAATGGTATCTTTTGACTTTTACGCATTATTCCTCTTCTACTGATCCAGAATGTACCAAAACAAGACACATTAGGTACCATCACAGCTTATCCTTCTTGGCGATTGTGAGAAGAGTCATGGGAATCTATTGCCTGATGTATACCTCATGGACTTTTACCTTTGTCAGATGGTTGGGGTAGTGAATACCAAGTTTCATTCTGTAGCACATGATATTTGTGGCTAGGATCTTCTTTAAATTGTTGCTGTAATAGTGCAAGTAGGGTAGGGAAACAGAGCAAACATTGCTATTAAAGTTATTGTCTTTTAGATTCTTGACATAATCTCAGGTCCCAAACCTTTATTTGATATGATGGATCCCAGATATTTAAACGACTCTCTGTCTCTTAAGTTTCTCTACTGGTTTACATTTCTGAGGTGATGCAATATGTGCTGAGGTTTATCTGTTCAGCGTTGATCTTCATCCGCAGCCCCGAGTTACCTTATTGTCTCCTAGAGTTTCTTCTCATACTTACTTCCTCATAAAAGATTCCTATATTTAACATCTTGTTACAATTAGTGGATAGGTGCTTTGCCCTCTGTTTTAAGTCACTGCCAAGGTTATAACGTCGACTGCTGCCGACGTCCCTTTTCAGAGCCTTCATTGCAACTTCCTCTTCCACGTGTAAAATGGCATGTAAGGTATTACTAGATTTTTCGTATGAAAAATATAATACAGATTTATTACTTTTAAGTGAGGCCTTATAAAGTTCTGTAGAATACACTGTCTATCTTTCCAGAACTATTTTTTCTATTTTGGGACCTTATCCTGACATTTTTCAGATAATTATGGCTGTATGCATCGGAACATACATTGCTTGATCTATCTCATCGTCGACGATATGACTCCCATGTAATTGCTTTCTGCTTCATTCTCTTCTTTATTGTGATTGATCTTTATTTTACTTCCTTTATGAACAGATACTTGTCATATTCCTTCCACCGACTGTTTATATCAAGACTAGTCCTTTCTAGTAGGAAACATTTTACACCTTTCATCGCGAGATTATTATAGAAATGTCCATCTTCTATGTTCCCTCCAGGTCTTTAATCTCTTTGCATTATTCTTCGTATACTCTTTGTTTTACTCCGTCTGTCTCTCTCCATACTTTGTTAATTGTTTTCTGTGCATTTTCTTTCCCTTTTTAACATTTTCTGGCATCCGTTCTTCCGTCGCGTAAGGTTTCTTTTAAGTTGGTCTCTCTTTCTGCTATTACTATAAAACACCTTTATCACTGTTGCGTACAGCTTGCCAATGTTTTGTCACTAAGATTAATATATCTTACTACTATTCTGACTCAGTCATCTACGTTCTCTATGCAGCGATTTATGAAAGCTTCAGTTTCCGTCTCTTGCAGTGTGCATGTTTCTTTATTTGTGTCGTCGTTAAACAGTCTTAAATTGCAAAGTTATTGCCACAGTCAGCACGTCGTGAACATCAGGAAGTGATACAAACTGCTGTTATCGCACTGGGTTAAAGGTGCCAAAGGTGTGGCGAGCCACGCCAGGACACGGATCATCTAGTGCTGCAGTGCCCTCATACTACCATCGCTGGTGGCTTTGCAAAAGTTCTCGAGTGCTGTGGTGAAATTGGTCGTCGGCTAGCGAGAAATGGTGTGGTGCTGTAATACCACGCAAACTACGAATCTTAGAATCTGGGCCAGATTTTGCTTGTATATGCATTTCTTCTTCATTCCCATAGTCTGTTGTTGGCATGTTGGCCGCAAACATAACTACATCAACAGGAACTCAACTTAATATCCATCTGTCATCATTCAAAGGCCTGGTCATTCCCCTTTGCCCGCTGTCCTTTCGTCAAGTATAAAGGCGACTCCGTGCTGGGGTTTGTCACCACCAGAGCAGATCTCCATGTACTTATCACTGCTGATGATCCAGCTCTCTTTTCATCTACCTTCCGCAAATCCGTGGGTGCTCCTATAGATTTTCTCCAGAATGTTCTTAATATTCTCATGTCCGCTTTCTCTGAACATTCTGCGCATATTCGAATTCCCTAATTTATGGCTTTGGGCTTACAAGGATATCAAGGTGGACTAAATGAGTTAGAAAACTGACAGTCTATACATTAAATTTTGGACAGATAAGAATCCAAGCTTGCCTGATAATGGAAATAGAGGGGTCTTCACGGAAAGTAGTCTTAAAGCGCACGAGGGAAGCATGTGATGTGAATAGCAAGTATGTATTTTGAAATGACATTTACTGAATAAAATAGTCATGAATTAGAATATTAAGCAGAGTAACAATGCCATAATGAGGAAAACGTTTAGTTACGCAGGAGTCTTTTATGACTACGTGTTTAAGGCTGCTCTTTCATAAACACATCGTTCTACAAAATTTATTTCAAGCATCTTGTTTACTCTGAAAAGTCCTAGGATGGAGATACCTTAGCTCTATAAACGTACTTTGTATAGTATCAAACCAAATGTTGCTTACTACATATTTGAGGAAACCGACAGAAAAAAGGCATAAAAGAAATAAGAAACAGTTTTAGATGTTTGCCTGTCCAATGGATTACATCCTTGTAGTTACATGTATTTCAAAGTTGGAATAACATACTGTGATTTTGCAAGTCACATTTTTGATTGAGAATTATGTCAAAGGTTAAGCTGCTTGGTTAGCTTCAATAAAAGATTACATAGTTTAACACACGTTTTCAGGTACGAAGCACAATTCTTAGCTACTGAGTTTTATCTCCTATACGTTGTCCTATTAGGCCTGCTCAGGGGGAAAGCCCAAGATGGCGACCTTAACCTCACTCATAACCTGAATGCCACTTTGAAATAGATGAAAGTATGAATGATCTCCTTTTGTAGCGTATCTCCTAAAATAGACGGTATGACACGGGGAACGTTTTTAAAGACGTGATAGGAAGTACTCATAATCCATTAGGTAATGTAGTTGAATACAGAAACGTAGACATCACAAAACTGATACTCATATTTTGCTGAATCTTTTTATCAAGACATTGTTTATCCTTACGGATCACAATTTTTTAAGTGCTATATTCAAAGATATTTGCTGATCTCAGTCGCAGAGCTGCTACAGATGTTTACTATTGTTACTTTCTGTTTACATAGTAAGGTTGGAGTTACTTGATAGGGATAGAATAGGGAGATGTTGTACCCAAATAAAAATTAAATCTTTATTTAACGTACCCCTACATTGTTGTTATGGTGGATTATTAACACGGCTCATCTTTCAAACTAACAATGTGGCTTTCAAATAACTGACACCCCCCTGACAGAACTGTAAAATTTGAGATTTAAGATATACATACCAACAGCATTGCATTGCATCACGTTTGAGATAGCTATTTAAGTTGCCTGTGACGTTTCTGAGTTGTTATCAGACAAAGATCATGATCATAGGTGCTGGCTCACATTATTCGTCAGCGCAGTTATCATAGTCTCACATCAGAAAGAGTCGATTAGAGCAGTTTACTGATAACTTAATGCCACAGAGGTTTATGGTGCAAGGTTAAAAATTTATTTTAAAACTCCCCTTTTGGGGTTTCTAAATAGATGCGTATCTCCCCGTTTCTTTAGCAAATACCACGCTGTAATTGTTTAAAAGTTAACTATCTACCAACTGAGAATATTTCTGAATCAACTGAGAATCCTTCCGCGAATCCATGTAAAAGATATTGTAGAACAGAAACATAAAGCATTACGTTTAAGGATTGGAAATAGAAAATGATGAAGATCAGAAACACTACATACTTCACCACGCTGTAATTGTTTAAAACCTGAAACAACTGAGAATCCTTCCGCAAATCCATGTAAAAGATATTGTAGAACAGAAACATAAAGCTTTACGTTTAAGGATTGGAAATAGAAATGATGAAGATCAGAAGCACTACATACTTCACCTGGTAAAGATATCAAGTTTAATTTAGCCTACTATAAATTTAAAAGTCCTGCAGATATACAAAGTTAATACCTATCATATTCAATGATAGGTGCCCTCCGTATCAAAATTTTTAAGACGAGGGAAACTCAAATCTTTGTCAACAAACAAAACTTTCTATATCGAATTATATAAATGGAAATGTTGGTCATATAATTAGCCAGATAATGTAGTTTTTTTATTTGTATTGATAAAAGATCTCTTGTCAAATATCTGTTTCGTGCTTTACCGTACACCGGTGCTATTAAACTCCTGCTTGGCATTTAAACTGCTAACCCCATGTTCTCTAGAGAGCTAATTAAGATTTCGAAACTTGAGAAAAAAGGCATGCAGCTTATGGTAACTACATAAGGGAATAATGACGCATCTCCGGACTTCAGAAGAAAATTACAACACGAACCGCCACAGGTTGCTTTCACCACAGACTCCCAACGTTGAAAAATTGATAATCAATGTTTTGTATTAAACGAGCTGCAATTAAATTGTAAAAGTAGGGGTAAACTATTTCTAGCAAAGCAGCATGAACTAACATGAAACCAAATAATACACAGGTAGCTAATTTTGTTTTCTTCTAGCGATACTTCAACTGACAAACAGATTAAAATTGTAGTATGGTACACACCAGGACCAGCACTACTTGCCCTAAAGTGGGTTGGATACAAGAGCTTAATGTTAAACAACTGGGGTCAAAAGGCTTGTCTCTGGAAACTCTTTTGGTTGAATCAACAGAATAAGCGTTCTTTGCACTCGAATTCACTCCAATAAAGTAAAACATCATATCTAACCTTTATCTTAATATCTAATTAATATTGAAAATTGAGACTATTGTATGTTTTGTTTTTGGAAAATAACATCAACGATTGTTTTATTGTTAATACGTTGACCAAAAATGTGACAGCATATAAACAAAGAATTTCCATCGTTATTATTTAGATGCCCGCAAGAGTACAAGCTGGCGTTTCCGTTATCCAGTTGTGCAAAATGTATCAAAGAGGCTACTAGATTTTATCCAATCTTCCATTACTTACATTTTAATCATCAGCTATACCTATCAATGAACTACGATTAATCATAGAATTGTAAATAAGATGAAATAGGTGCTGACATCTACTTTGGGTATGTCCTCCCTTAAGCTTTTTAAATATAATCACCGGGTCACCATAGCTCATTTGGTAAAGCAGCACGTCATGAATGCATTGGTCCTGGATTTGAATCTCGGTGATGACATTTTCACGTTTCTCTAGTATCCGTTCAAACTTTAATATAACTAAGAAAAATCAGTAAATTGATATGTAGCAAAGACCGACATTTTTATGTAGGAATCCATTACCTTGCAACGTAGTCCCTGAATCAGGTCCAACCATAAGAGGAGATTTCCTTTTACCATTCTTCCCAGGTCGTATCTCAGCCGGAATTTTGTTGCCCGGAGTTGATGTTCTACTTTTGTGGAACTCGTAGGGTGACGTCGGTGGAATATCTGTCATCTTATCTAGTATTGAAAAAAACAAAATATCAGCTAATATCTCGAAGGTCGAAGGCAGTCACACTTTCTTACTCAGCTATGTATAAATGCGCGTTGTAACTGTACGTGCTGATATGATATTAGAAAACACAACATGAATTTAAGCTACAAAACCAATGTGAGACCGAAAAAGAATAAATCCTGCTCTATTTAAGAAAGAAAAAAACCATCAATTTCAACGTTATGAGTTATTTGTAAGTCTTATGTCTGTACCATTACTCAAGATCGTTTTGAAAATATACTAGGAAAATAGAAAATGACGTCATTAACAGGATCAGGTCCACGTTTAACAACTGGCGACTACAGAAAATAGTATGTTCTCGTCCCACTTCACCCGCCTCTGTTGGCATCCCCCTAATATATATAAGTCACGGGTGCGAACCCCATTGGTACATAATTTTCACCTCCTTTTTGTTCCCATGTACGTCCTTACACCAGTCCACCCGCCCCTTATTAACTCTCGTATTAGCGATAAGCAATAGCCAAGCTCAGCTGATTCTTCTTCTTCTTCTTATAATAGGGAAATGGGTTTAAAGAATGACCATAAAAGCACATTTTTAATCAGTGGAGGCACCAAATATACATCAAGAAATAACTTGGTAGCTACGATATTTTTATTATCAAAAAGCAGTTTCACAACTAGAACAAAGATGAAGATCTATTATCTCCACGAAGGTTTGGAATGTATGCCGGCTAGTAGGTTTGCCTGAGATCATGAATAACTCGACTGATATTGATTGGAATTTATGATTTTCTCTCAAAATTATTTAAAATTGCTTTGACAAAAATTTGTTTATCTTGGACAAAAATGTGAAAATTTGTTTAAAATACCTTCTCCCCTAAATAGCAGTAAATGTGCACGGAAAACAACATTTAGAATACAGGTTTTAGTGTAGATCAGTTTCATTGCATGTATAATAGCCTTTTACCCTTAGTTTTATGTTTGGTAGCTTACAAATTTAAAAAAATCATTTAAAGTTTTAATAGTCAAAGGTATTTCAACAATTCTTTATTAAACGGTCTTGTATACCTGTGAACATTCGGCTTTGCTACAAGGCCACTTACACTAACTTATAATTACTTTTTTTCAATAGTTTAAAGATAAATGAACAAATCAGGTTTACTATTAAAGTTAAGATTTCAACAGGAATTTTTAGCTTTAACTTAGCCATTAGCATACTAGTCAGACAGATCCAAGTGTAGGAGAAGGAAGAAGCCTGGATAGAGCTGCGATCGGCATGAGATGGTATTCTTCAAACTCGCGTCTTGATGTGATTTGTTAGTGATTGCATGTAATAGAATTGTCTTCACCTGTCTATACTGGAGTACACAATAAACAGTAGTAGACAATATTTTGTCCTACGGCGCTGAAAAGTCTCAAGTGGAAAGTGTTGTAATTTAGTATCAACATCAAAATCTATCGCACATAGTAAACACTTGTCGCGTATTTCACTGCTTTCACTTGCAAGCTATTGTTGAAAAAAGATAAATTCTATCTTTTTGTGCAGTGTCTACAACAATCACCTAAATCAACTAAGAGACGTAAATAAGAAGGCTGTGTTGGATAACAAATCACCAGGACAAATTATCAGTTCGATCCTGACATTTTATGATGAACTCTTATGATGTAGAGAAAACTATTCACAGTTTAATCTTCTTATCTATGTTTTAATTGTGAAACATCCCAGTCTTGTCTGTGCTTTAAGTACATAACACATCATTTGCATAGTGAGCTTCCGACCTTAATTTTGAACGAAATCGTCTGAGAGGGCAACTTCAAGTTCCTTAATACTCCTAGCTACGTACCTTCACCTACATCAGCTATTATAAAACCTATTCCTAACTAGTAGTACTACTACTTCCAATACCGCAGGTACCACCACCACTACCACCACCACAACATGTATTACCAGTATTATTAAATTTGCTATAGATGCTATTATTACTACCACTACTAGTACTACTACTGCTACAACTATGGCTAATACTACTTACTACTACTGCTGCTACAACTACTACTAGGATTTTGGAGCCTAAATTGGGAACCGTAGTTTTAAAATGATAAGATATTGACGGTTATTTCGATATAAACTAGAAGAAGGAGTTAAGTACTAAAAAAAATAAATAATAAAAAAATAGCCG
>JAAAKL020004801.1:0-11473 GCA_010016065.2 Carybdea cf. marsupialis auct. non (Linnaeus, 1758)
CTCCACAAACAACTGAATGGAAAGTCAAGACCAATTGTCTTTATACAGCTTTGCTTCTAGTCTTCTAGCCTCTAGTCCTTTGAATAGATTGATGCCTAATTTTCAAGAAAGGTAAAAAACACATTTTGCCTTAATCTCACGTACAGTTGCTTCAAAATAGTAAAATATCCTCAGGAGGTATGTCCCCTGAAATCCTCAAAAAATAGGGACGGGAAGTACTGTCGAAAAGGTTTGCCGGATGATTAAATGTATTTTCACGAAGTAGAAACTGTGTTTGGGATACGTAACTTAATTTATATTTAACAATGTGATGAGTACAAAAATTTTGATGAAGGGTTACAAATGAGGTTACAAATGAAAGATGGTGTGAATACGTCAGGAATCCACAAATGTTCTTTTCATTGCATCTTACCTACTAGGTATACATATGGTAAACCTGCAAAAGGAAAAATGACGGCCATTTTTTGCCTGAAAGGGAGGCCCTACTATGAATGGTGGAGACCAAAAATAATGGAGCAGAAAATTTCTTGCATTCGTAAAACGAAGATGGTAAGAATTTCTTTGTATTTTAAGCGTAGTTCTGTAATTGATTTTAGTGCTGAATCCCCAATTTTATTAGACACTCGCTCTAGCGGAATTCAAGATGTTTCTTCACGATTTCCACGTTTCCACCTTTCCACGTGTGAAAGGCTTAAAGAGTAAAAGACCTCATTTGATATGAGTATGCAATGGCTGCACCAGATCAATTTCAGTTTAGGGGAGGGGGGGTTGGCTTTGAGCTAGATTTGAACATTTGTTTTCCATGTTCATTGACCCTGCTAAATGGCGTAATCGCGTAATGATGCCCGCTATGCAGACCATCAAGAGAAGTATCCTAAAATTTTATCTTGCATTTTTAAATTCTTGAGAGGTGGGGATATCGAAAAAGTTCTTTGACTCGCAATTTGCCGAAAGACACCTCTTTTTATGTTGCAATGACATAGTTTGGGTTTTTTTCACTTACATTAAGGCTTGCCCAAGCGTAGTCAAATTAAATAAAGACGGAACCCTTCGTATAGTAAAGAAGCAAATGCCCTTATATGTTTAGTAGGTACTCAAGTCTTTTCAAAAATGGGAATCAAGTTGTTCAGAATATGATGTTTTGTACATCGTGTAATAAAATGAGAATATTTGTAGGTTTGTTTATGCACTTACCCACAACTGATACCATTAACAGAATTGGGATTTATTTATGCTCAGAATCATAAATCAGGAATATTGAGTTTCGTAAAATATTTTCATTATCCTTAAAAACGGTGTGTACAGCCTTTTCGGTCAGTTTTAGCTTTAGCGAATGCTAATTCGTGGCAAAGCCACAGCGTCGAGTGTGCGAAATAAATTACAATTGCTTAAAAAATATGTGGATGAAAGTTTTGTACATCCTTTCGGTCTTGTTCTGATAGTTTTGTGATCTGAGAAGTGTCGGAGGAGAGACGCTTTCAAAAATTTCCATTTCGCGCAAATCTGGTCTTCTTTCAATCCTTTTCATGTTGCTGAACTAGACTCGTCTTTTCTACAACATATCAATAGATTTATTGTGTACATCTTTAGCTGTGTTTTAAATACCCTTTATGTCTTCAACAGATCAAGGGTTGTCAAGAGTTTGATACCTTTTATCCAGAATTAAAGGAATTGAGAAGCACATACGGTAACAAAGTGATAATTAATGCCTCTTTTGAGGAATCAGGAACAAAGCTCAGGTTTACAGGAGAGCACACAATCACGAGGATGGAGAAAAATGATGTGAAATTGAGTTTCGATGGAACTCCTGACGAGTTTAAGCCAGGATTCCCTCTTGTAGTCCAGGTAAGTCGTTGTCCGATAACGTTTTCATTTCACCTGGCTGTTTCCCATCTGAACAGCAAGATTACAGAGAAGTTACACACAGCAACACGGCCCTCACAGGTTGCAGTGCGTTTTACCTTGATTGGTTGCAGTGTGTTGTTGCCTCATTGGTTGCAGTGTGTTGTTGCCCTCATTGATTGCAAAGTGTTGTTGCCCTCATTGGATGCAGTGACTTGTTGCCCTTTTTAGATGCAATGTGTTGTTGCCCTTATTAGATGCCACGCCTCCTTCAATAGCATTCGATACTTTTTCAAAAATGCTGAATACAGTAAAGTTGAAACTTGGTTGTATAGCAGTCTTACCATAGTGAAACATAGTGTAGTTTATTTGGGTAGTAAATTTGCGGTTTTCGTATGTAAAAGACGCCTTTTAAAAGATGCAGGTGAACAATTTTGAAGAAAGGAGTTTCACAATGTGGGCAATTACCATACCCTTGACTCAGTTAAAGTATTTGTTTCACAATGTGGGCAATTACCACACCCTTGACTCAGTTAGAGTATTTGTTAAGTGTGCTCAAATACTCTTATGGCATTCTACCTTCAGAGAAAACATACATACTTAAATTTGACGGTTTGGACTATTAATTTTGAAGGGCGCGGTAGGATACGTTACGGAGACGTTTGCCAAGATACAGTTTTCTTATGTCGGAAAGAAAACTTGTAAACTTCAGAAAATATTTCAAATAAGAAGTTATCAAAAAGAAATGGTAAGAGGGCTCTAAAAGCCCCCCTCCCACCTAGTGTAGAATCAGGCAAAAAGCGAGCCATGAGTTTTGTGCGTCTTACGCAGTAGCTCGGGATACTTAAAAACTGTCGCTCTAGAGCAGTTTTGCATAGTCCAGTGCTGGGGCGCTTGCTATTGATTGGTCATGATGGAGCAGTGTCGTAGAAGTTCCATTATCCCGGATGCTTCCGCTGAGAGGTTTTCATATAGCTCTCTAATAAATATTTTTATTGGTGATTTGTTTTCTGAATAATTGCTTGAAACCATATACTTTGCAGCTTCGGCCATCACAAGCCCAAATCACACTTGCATTTTTCATCAACCAGGGTGTCCTTGGGGTATCATCTTTATCGTGTTCCTGTCTTCCCTATCTCCACAAACATTTTATGGCTAGCGCAGTCGGGGGCTTTTTTCATTGGGATGATGCGGGGGGAAGGCGAAGGGGTATCCATTTTCTTCAGAGATATTTTCGATTAGCAATATCGGGAGGTGCGTTTCCCTAAAATTGTGGTCTTGCAAGCACTGCCTACCTCATCTAAGACGGTTGTCTTCGAGTCATTCCGGGTTATTGTATAAAATGATGCAGGCAGAAAATCAAGTTTTTTGGAAATCAAGTGGCAGTACAACTATTTAGGCGTACTCTTCTCATATGCGACCCTTTGAATAAAGTCTCTGTCTCTTGACAGAGAGAACTTGGAGAATTACAGTTGCAGTGACGCAATATCAAAACAATTGACATCCCAAATTTCTCCCTACCTTTGGTAAGGTAAAGCACCGTACCTTTCGCAGCAGTGGAGACTGTTGGTTCGATTCCCCGTGGTCTTACTATTTCACCATCGAGATTTTATAACACAGATGTATCTTCAATCATTAAACGGTATTAAGTATATAGCGATAAACATGTTAAGAAATTGGGCACTTGAAACATAGAAACAATTTCTTACATTGTTTTAGCGTGTGTTACGTGAAGCCTCGCTGTTGCTCCTGGAAGTACCCAGACAGTCACCTACAAATGGATTTGTAGTGTTTTCTTTTCCATTTTTATATTTATTACAATGTTTTCAGGTCTGTGTGGTAGTACTTTGTATCTTCCTTCAGATTTTACTGGGTCCAAATATTTGTGTTTTGTATCTTGGACGAAATTGCTGTATGTAATTATAAGTTTGCTTAAACGTTATGCGAGGTCAGATTGTAACTATAGTTTAAAAATTAACTGGAGCGGCTTCTTATCCCCCGCCCCCTGTAGGGGTTATGCATTTTACTTTTCTCTTGCAATGTATCTTTTCTTTTAAAATGTAGCTGAGAATTACAACTCTTGATGGTAGACCGATAATAGGAGATCAAAATGTGACTTTGAAGATCGAGTATGCAAATGGAAAGGTCACCAAAACCATCTTGGTAAAAAATGGAATCGAGCGACTTGAACTGGCCACCAGACAGGATATGAGGTTCATAAAGCTGCAGGTATGTTGCGTCTGCTCCATGCTTTTGAAAATCTACAATTTAGGTAAATTGATACCTTTTTCGTTGTATTGGATAACGTTTGTCAGTTGGCATTTTTCATAGTCCCAATGTTGACAGCAGATTGTTGAGTATGAATACTCGGTGCGAATTTGTAAGCATCTTGGCCAAAAGGATAATCCTTTCATCGAGACACCTCACAGCTATCTATCCTTGAAGGAAAGCGATATTTGCTTGTTGTACTTGACCGCAACAAAATGAAAAATTGAGACTTCAGAAGCCACATAAACACCTTGTATGACTTTGCGTCTCGTTGTCTCCTTGAGAAGCGTCGGAAAGAAGAGTTTATACCAGAACTAGGCTGCAAATATTTTTACCCCCAAGTTACTTTAGGCTCCAGATATCTTCACCTGCATGTATGATCTGTGCTACTGAGCCCCCTGTGGCATTTTATGAGTAGTCTCGTTTTGAGAAGTAGAACAAATCATTATTTGTGCCATAAATGACACTTCTAATACCCGCTCCGAGGAGGAAATTAAATTTTTGTTAAAGTCTGCACACTTAATTGCAATCAGTTTATATCTAAGTACTCGTATTGGGTAAGACAACAATAAGGACAATACAACAATCCAATCTTAATCCTCTGATGGTACCACCTATCAAAAGTGCGTGACTTATATCACACTTTCCTCCATCTTGGCATATTTTCTCTTGGCTTGTACAATTGCCTGTTGCAGCTATTGTTGCTAGCGCATGATCAGAGGGGAACACCCGGATAAATGTATTTGGTCTAAGGGGAACACCCAGATAAATGTATTTGGTCTAAAATTCGAAACTTTGTTGTGATAGAGTTGTTGTTGACATTAACACTTTTATAATTACACACTATTATTTTCGCCGAAAAATTTCCTTTGGTGAAAATATGTATTGCAATAGCCATTATATTTTGAGCTTTGACGTGATATGGAGTAAACGTCTCTCATGCTAAGGGCTACCCCGGGTACAGAGCTGCATGTGAAGTTGTTTCCCCCAGAAAGAAAGAGATACTGTGACGTAGAAATGCAGTGTACCAACAAATACACGAGGTGTGCAACGTTCATCATTAAGCTCGCATGAGCTCTTATTTTCTACCAGTATTCACCCGCAATAAATCACAATTCGTAATTTTAGCTTGCGTGAGGTTGGAGCGAAGAAACGGTATAATAGTGCAGAATTGCTGATGTGTTTCAGACAGAATTTAACCCATCCCAACAACAATGAAAGATATTAAAACCCAATTATGTTCAAGGTGACATGATGGCACCCCCGTTGAAAATATCTTATTCATTTGAAAGGACTCTCTTGTAAGTAAAAGTTGTAGATAAATTCACAGCTTTGAGATTGTTTCATAAGTGGAAAAGAGATAATAATAATAGTTATTTATACAGGGTGACCTTGTCAGCAAACAAATGCTGTTTTCAATAAGGGCCCTGTATAAAATAATAGAATAAAAGAAAAAAAGTAAAATTTTCCACCCCCCTCCCAAAAATGAAGCCAAAAACCTCCCTTTCTTTACAATAAAAGAGACAAGTTACTTACAAATAGAATTACAGTTGGCTTTCCGTTATACTAAAAATATTATGTCAAATTTAAAATATGTTCTTTCAGTTTCGAAAGAACACATTTTGTAAGTACGTTGAGCGTTTGGATCTCTGATGTCTAGGTACAGAATGAGTGTAATCATTAAGATTGCATGTTGTAGAAACGTTTCCGTCTCATTATATTTAGGCCATCCACTCCAGGAAAGGTGTTGGCGAGAAAAGTCCTCGCTATGGTAAAATAGCTGAAGACAGGGTCATTAATCGAAATGACATGACAAGCAGAGCATGGAAGACTTTGAAATCCTGGTACTCTCCATCACAGAGTTATCTGGTCATCAAAGTACCCAAAAATCGGTTCAAGGTAACTTAGAAACAATATCGTCGTACCCAAGTGATTGTATAATTGGTGCACTTTGTGTTTCGTTTTTTATTGAATCCTGTAGAATATTGGGTTACAAGGGCACACTTGAAATACACCCATTATCGATCAATGCGAAGTTTCCGTTAGATAAACTATCGTGCTAAATGCGTAACTGCGCGGAACCGCTAATGTGGTGCACGACAAAGAATCAATGATTGATTTTTTGTGGATTTTCGTGTGGTGTCTGTCAATGCGTTCCTGCTATAATTTTGTTGCAGTCAAATCTGTTTGTGCCATGAAAGTTACGAACTGACAATAACGGTGGATAGTAATTCTTGTATTTGCAAAGAAAGGCCTGTTTTGCATTTTGTCACCTTGCATGGCGTAAGTTGACACCTACAGTCCTATGATAGCCCCAGCCCCTCCCCGCGCAAGGTCTGTTTTGCATTTTTATCTAGGAGAGAGTGTCGTCAATATCTGGGCAAATGGAAAGGTAGTCTCTGATGGACACTTTTGCATGTATATGGTTTGGCAGGTAACCAAATTGAAAGTTACGAACTGAAAGTAATGGTGAATATTAATTCTTGCATTTGCAAAGAAAGGCCTGTTTTGCTTTTCGTAACCTTGCCTGGCGAAAGTTGACACCTACAGTCCTGTGATAGCCCCAGCCCCTTCCCGAATAAGGTCCGTTGTGCATTTTATTTAGGAGATAGTGTCGTTATTATCTCAGTAAATAGTATCTAGTAAAATAGTAATAGTATCGGAAAAGTAGTTTCTCACGGACACTTTTGCACGTTACTTGCATCTCTGTAGGTTCCTTCAAAGGCAACAATCAAAGTTGAAGGAATTGGGGATAATATGAGCGCCGCAGTTTCATACATCGTAAGTAAATATCTACTTGTGAATGATACAAGTGTCTTGCTTATTTACCTCGCGTTACCGACAATCTTGGATAATGAGCAAGATGCAACGTTAGACATTGTCACGGCACCACCTCGGTTTCTTCCGGCTAATCAAGGCGAGGACGACAAATAGGACTAGTTACGTTCATGCTTAAGAAACTTTGTGTAAAATAAAACTTACTCTCTAGATTAAGATAGATTGGTGACTTATATTTGTGTTGTTATCCTTCTTTTCTTTATTAGCGAGTTTAGACCTACCTTGAATGAGGCATGTTACCCCGACGAAGAGCAATGTTTGGGGGATGTCCATACTGATATTTATAGTATTCTATTCTTCAATTACAATTAATAATCCTACGTCTGTGAAGAGGGTTAATGGTAGTTATAATAAGTACAAATGCAGGGAATGACCAATTTAGCGTCGATTATCCAGTCGACTTCCCTCCCGGTAAGTTCATATTCGCAGGCCATAAGTGCCACAAACGCAGTCACAAGGGTCTTGGTATCAAAATAAAGATTGTAACATCTCAATAATTTTTTCATGTTCTTCGAGTTCACTGCGCTATCAGTTTCGAGTCTGGTGTCCCTTTTAAAAGATCGCTTTGCAAGGTAAACCATGGGTTCTTGTCATCTCCTTTACTAAAGAAACCGTACTCTCCGTTCTTATAGCTCTTTGCTAATTATTAGAAGCTTAAAACCCGACCATTAACGCTTGAGAAATTAGGAGCATTGGATTGGTTGAAATTTGTCTCGCATATCTTCCGCCTCACGCCTCTTATGCATTCCCACTACGTCTCGCATACATCCCACTACGCCCACACGCAGCCCGCACCATGAGTATAAATTTGGACAGAAAAGGGAAATAGTGAGTACAATAGAGTTAATACAATGATCAACAAATTTAGGTTGGCAAAAGTCCAAGATGGAGGGTGTCTTTGTCCAAAGGCGAAACACGTTATTTGCGTTAATAATGAATTCCATAGTTTTCCAACCTTGTACTTTTTATACTAGGTTCCTTACGTGGAAGGTTAAGTGGTATTGTGTCGAAGATTTATCATATGAGAGGGGCCGAATGAATAATGTTTATAAGTAATTATGCTACAACTGAGGCAAAGTTCGTACCTGAGCTAGCTGGGCAGGGAGCCATGGAAGCTGCTATTATGCTATAAGTCAAAACGCTACGCAGGAGCTTGCAGGACAACATAATGTGTATCACATTATGTCAATAGCTTCTAATTCTGATATTTTTTTAAATTTCAGCTGTTTTGTCGAGGCGACAATGCAATTACTGGTCATAATGGTATCAAGTACACAACCGAAAAGAGGTTTGAGACGACAATCAACTTTGCAGTTCAGCCATTGATGGTACCAAAATGTCGACTTCTTGTTTACTGCATTCGAAACGACGGAGAGTTTGTGAGCGATTACGCAATAATCAACTTTGAGGAATCCTATGAGAATCAGGTAACTTTTCACACAAATCATAGTAAAAATAGTAGGTAATGTTTTGTAGAAAAGAAAAATATTTCCCTCCTTATGCACGCTGCTCACTTTCAGGGATTTCTGTTGTACGTCGGTTAGGGTACGAAAAATTCATTTCCTGTACTGAAGCAAGAAGCTGCAATCATAACCAAAAAGAACAGCAGTGACGTGATTTCATATTCCCTCAAATGGGCCATTGTAATCAGACATATTGATTCGACTACTGGGCCGTCAAGGAGATGCGATGATCATAGAATACACTATTACAATCTCATTTTGGAAAATTGGTGTAGAGTGAAAGAGCGTTGGATAGCTGCTAGCGAAGCAGCGTAACTAAATATCGTCCCAACTCAATGGTAGTGTACGTTAGGAATTTCCGAGTCTAGTCAAGTTTCTGATTAGACAGGTTTCCTTGGAAAGGAATATCAGAATGATCACAGATTTACCAGGAGCTCCTTTTTTTAGTGAAAATCTGCATGCACCAAATCCTAACGTGTTATATGCCATTGGAAGGGACACTTCGCGCAATTACCTTCAGTCAAACTTCAGGTTCGAGTCCAAAGTCGACAGAATTCGAATTATTCTGCATTTGGCAATGGGAGATTTGGTGTAAAATATTTTTCACAGGTGAATGACGTAACTGATCTATAAAATATATTAAAGGTCTAGCGGTACTTAAATCTTGGCTGGGTGCCGTTGCTAAGATTCGATTGTGTTTCCAGTCCCTTATAATTAAGTAGTGAAGTGTTAATAGTTGAGTGCGGAAACACTTGGGGGTACTTTTGCATTTGGTCGTATCTTGTTGTTTTAAATTCTCTTGTCATGATATTCTGATAACATCATTGTTGTTTTAAATTGTCTTGTCATGATATTCTGATAATATCATTGTTGTTTTAAATTGTCTTGTCATGATATTCTGATGATATCATTGTTACAAGTTGACGGCCAAATGCAATAGCCATTCTAAATATATTGCTTAAATCGTTCTTATCCATTGATTTGTTTCAGGTATCCGTTAGGTTTTTGGAGACCCGGAGAAAACCAGGACAAAAAATCAAACTGGAGATAAGAGCCAAAACTGGATCAAGATTTGCGTTATCTGCGGTTGATAAAAGTGTAGAATTGCTTGCGAAGAACAATGATCTGAAGTCGTCAGATGTGAGTAACATTTCAGTTGTTTTCATGAAGATCAAGTTGATTACGGCACTCGGCACCCCTGATCTACTTGGACTGGCTCATTTTGCCAGGACTTTCTGGGTAGAGGGGAGTAGAAAGCCATCACGTACATAACTTGTAATAACTCGAAGTATTCTTAACTTTAATGTGAAAGTGGCAAAGATTGTTAATTGATCTATTAAGTCTAGAAAATACCTTGATCATGGTTTTATAGGCGATGACAATCACGTAGCAACTGGAAGTTGATAAGCACTTCAACATCTCCAAGTAACACATTGTTAGAATAGCATCGTAAATTAATTTATTCATTATTTTAGCAAGTAATTAACAAAGGAATGTGTGCAACGGTGTAAACCATTAACAGAGGATGACGAGCAATGGGTATTTTCAGGACACCTTGTTCACTTCCAAGTAATTTTATCATCGTTCCTGTGCCCAGTTTAACATCATACATTGTGCTCAATTTTTAAAATGTAGTATTTAAAGCAATCTTGCAATTGTGTCATGTAGGGGCAATGGACCCGAGCCCCCTACTTTTGGGTCTTTCAATTTTAGATTCCCCTCCCTCCATATTTTCTATTTGTAAATACTGAAAATGCATAGATTTGTATTGGGTATGCCACAGATCCATATTTTATTTTCTGCTTGTTTTTCTTGGTTACCATTCCCTTTTCATTGAAAGCGACATGCCAATGAGAGGCCGTGTTTCAATTGTAGTTCATTTATGGTAGAACTGAATACCCGTTTAATGATTGCGCCTTTCATTCCCGTTATAGGTCATTTCAATTCTTGCCAAGCAAGATGTTGGCCCCCGTGATGGTTGGTACGGTGACCATTCAAGGTGCCCATACTCCTGGCATAGAGGGCGACGGAGTCGGTACTGGCGTCCAGCGTCGCGAAGATACGTCGATGGCACATTAGCGCTAGGGGTACGTCGCTATGACAACTTATACTTACTCAAAAATAGCATATCTTTGTACAAGGATATTCTAGGGAGTTGTTGAAAGGGATGGGTGGCAGGGGAGATGGTAGGGAAAGCGACACATTGCTTTCTTTATACCGGTATATTTGGGGAGGTAATAGCAAAATTGGCATTACTTTGTTCAGTAATATTTCGGGCGGTGGAGGGACAGATAGTAGCCAAAATAAAATTCTTTGATATAGGGATATTTCAAGGAAAGAGGGAGGTGGTAGAAAAAGAACTTTTCTTTGTGCAGGATATTTTGAGGGCGGCGAAGGAAAAGCATGACGCCTTTCTGGACTGTGGTCAATGTCTTGTGGTTGAGGGTGGAATGAGCGTAGAATTGGTGAGGGGTGGCATAAGATCAAAGCGTGTTTGGTGCAGATCATGAAGCTCAGAACTTTTCTCTTAACAAATATGCTACGAAGATGCCTTTTGTGTACCAAGGTCTTAAATTTTATGACAATTGATGAGAAACGTTATCTGAGGGCAGTATGTTCCTACTTTCTTTTTTGTAACTTCATTATTGCTTCGAACATGTCCTAACAAAGAAGATAATTTTCAGCATTTATACCGAGGGGGTCCCTGGTCGCCTTTCCGTAAATTTTATGCGTTTTATTTTATTACACAAAGTTGACCCCAGAATCACAGTCGGCAGCGAAATTGCAAAGTAATGCTCTCTCTTGTATTGTATGATAAGGGGGTTAGAGTAATTTAGGGTGGAGGGGGACTGGAAATTTTTATCTTGGAGCTGGAGTATACGGAAGTGTGTGGAAGCTTGTTAAAGGTAATTATCGAAGTGCTTGCATCTTTTTATTGATTGGATATTGGTGCAACGTATCATGTGCAGAGAATGAATCCACTTCTACAATCGTATCCCATTTTCAATCGCAAAGCTGTAGCTAAATAAATGGGAAGATAGTTCTTCGGAACGTAAACAGAA
>JAAAKL020004802.1:0-20338 GCA_010016065.2 Carybdea cf. marsupialis auct. non (Linnaeus, 1758)
ATAGTTATTTAGAATCTTAGTTTGTATAATCAGTTTAGTTTGAAGATCGGAGGTTCATCATACAACTTGTGTTCTTATTAACGGGTTCAAGGAAACAGGGTCCTCTCCCCTAATATTTAAAGTCGTTACTGCTAAGAATGCATATTTTAGTTGATAATCACTTATTAGCAGACAAAAGTTTTATATGATATTTTTAATCGTGCAACTTGATTTTTTCTGATATTTTCATGGTGGCCATGGCCCAGACCTCCTAAATATGCCACTGTCTGCAAGTTCAGAAGGGAGGGTTTAATAAAATGTAAATTAAGAATGAGTAATAGAAAATGTCTCTATTGGGATTTGAACCCAGTACCACGTAATCGTAACCATGGTGACTTCCACAATTACAAACTTTTATTTTTATTATTTCAAGAAAGGAGAAATAAATTATTGTGCTATTTGGCCGATTCCAGCGCGCAGTTTTTGAGTAGATCGAAATGTTGTGATAAAACTCCTCCCCGCCCCTAGAAACATAATTTGCTGGAACCGAGCTGATGAGAGTCTTAGGTGTTTTGCGCATAAATCCGCTTCTAAGGGTAATCAGCAAGTTTTGTATCACCAAAGACCCCGTATTATCCAATTTTTGTCCACTTCTTTTCGCCCCAGGGCATCATTATTATGGATTCGCTAATCAAAGAAATCTTTCAGAAGAGTTCTGCAGCTGCGTTGTCATGATGGTGGGATTGTGCTCCTCATTCGGCATATTATCATGAAATGTAGACATCAAATGAAGAGCGCGAAGTAATATGTATCATTGGACGGTGACGTCAAGTAGGTTTTAAATAGCTGATTTTATCAGCCAAATTGAACATTTGCAGATGTTGGGACATGGAATTTCAATCGGACATGGTGTGGGAAAGGATGTGTTTTGAAATGAACAAAACAAAATGTAAAGTTGAGAAAACTACTTAGAGGTGTTAACGATGTTCACGATGCAGCTGGCTAGGTTCACGTCATTCTCCTGTAATGTTGCTTAACCCAATCCTGCTCGGGAGTAGACGCTTTTGGAACTCGTAGAAATCATTTCCTTGTCATCTGCCGCCTGTAAGTGTCTTAGAAGTGAAACTTTCTGACTTTTATTGTTAGTATTTCTGTCAGTAAATAGTTGATTTTTATCCGTAAATAGTACATCAGATAAGTTTTATTGTTTGCGTTTAGCAAAATGTAGTGTGGTCAATAAACGTACAGAAACGTAAGTAAAATGGCTCCTTTGCAGGGACCGATTGCCCATTCAAGTTAAATATATTTGAATTTAATACAAAATGGCACAGTTTTTATTTTGCTTATAGATAACACTAGTGAATTTTAACTTTTACAAAATACCCAAGTTTGAAGGCAAGATGTGAAAATGACAAAATTTTAATAAAGCGTTATGCCGACCAGAGTTTACCGATGACTTTGGCACACAAACGTACCGTGTTTAGAATACTATAGTATCTGACATCATTTTAGTAGCAAAGAATAGTACAAAAAGTGTAGTAAAATACAATGCCAAGGATCCTCTAGTCGTGAAGTTACGTGTCAGTCTGTAGAGCCCCCTTCCCTGACGGAGTACTGTAAGAGGAAATCCCGAGCAGAGTTGGGTTAAAGATAAATGGTTTCGATAACTATTTTGCCGCTAAATTTCTATTGTCGTATATGGAGCAAATTTGTCGTATTTGTTTGTTCTCCCCAATTTGGAAGTAGATTTTAGGCTGGGGACTGAAAAAACGTCTCATTCGCGCAGTTAGTCTTGTCAATAAAATTCAAAGCCCCATGAAATCGAGGCCATGCCTCCGTGTGTACACTTTGAGGTTCGAAAACCGATTTGTGATACTGATATAGCGATGATCCTAAACGTTTTCGTGGTGTAAAAGAACTACGAGCACAAAGTTATGGGACTTCAGAAGGCCACACGCTCGACGTTTTGGGTGACTTAAATAGGCCACGCAGATCATGGTGGGTGATTTAGAATGGCCACACGCACGACATTTTTAAGGGTGTAAGAGTCTTGGATTAGCTCAGAAGTTGTCTTCTCAAATCCAATTTGTTAAATTTGAAGCAGCAAAGGTACGACGCCCCAGTTCCTGTGCACGCAAGTAGGGAGCCCAACTTACTAATCTTTAAATGTAATCAATTTTTACTGCTAAAGGCAGATATCCCATCTTCATTTTCCCTGTGTAAGGGTAGATTTGTTTTAAAAAAACGCCCCGCAAATAATTGGAAATGCATATGCTCCTTCCTACCCCACGATCCGCTATCAAACAAGGCCAGATTTCTGCTGGTTTTTTTTATGGAAGGTATCGGTTTCTTCATGCATGACTTTTGATTCGATAGCAACGAATCCAACCAGGTGTGCATATTTCCTTTAACGAAGAGTCTTTCTACAGTACCCTCGGGCCTCAAATAATTGGGGATGCTAGAATTAGTGATCGAAGTGTGGGAAACGTAAGACGTCCTGTAACACGGAGGTGGAGCGCCCTTAAGAACCTGCGCAGATACATGTTGGTTTAGCGTTTGCAGACTTTCAGACAAAACAGTCTGGGTCCTGTGACTACTATAGAGATAACACATTGGCTCCCTATGTCCGTCTGTTTACGCTCATAAATTTGTTATGTTGAGATTAAGATGTCCTACAATGTTCATTCCTATCTGGTCTTCTGGTTGATATATAAGCATGGTAAAGTCGACAGTTGAGTCTACTATTGCAAGTCCAGCATCTCCCAGCCTTGAAACTTACTATTCAATCCAACCAGAGAAGCTTGGTGATACTGCCCATAGCGCAGAAGCTGTTCGTTAGTGGCTAATGCTGTGGGATGCTCTTTATGAACCGTCTGGTTTGGCACACCGGAATGAAACTATTCAATGCAATCACCTCGTCGTCAATGTTACACGAGCTACTCGTAAAATCATAGTCAACCGTTGTCTCCCTACAGAAAAACGTTATTATGCTCCTTACTCACTTAAATCTTGAAAAGCACGCGCTCGAAGGCAAGTCAGTTTTGCCGTCGAACATCAAACATCAAACATCGTTAATATCGAAACATCTACAACTTAGGCCTTTTCGACACTTATCCGGATATTTTTGAGTCCGCAAACATTTTTGTTCGGATTTGAAAAGTTTACATCCACATGCAGCGTATTAGGATCGGATTTACACATCTGTACATCGGAATTCATTCACTTTAGTACCCAGGACTCTTTTGTAAATACTGCTAGCAAAACATGCGCATAAGCCACCATGTTTGAATTTTGAGGGAAACTAGTTGTTTATATAGATATTTTCGGAGCTCAGAAAAAGACTACGACTCACGTCATAATAAACATCTACCATCTATGGCATCAACTGAGTCGACAAGTGTTGGAATGTTTAAAACTCGTTGATTACAGTTTCGCGTTCTGTTCTGAGTACTGCTTGCAGCTTGCTACCCTTTAAATATGACCCCCGATTGCTAACAAACCGAAATGAAAGAAGAACCAGGTAGATTCATTTATTTGGAGCGATGGCTAAGTTTAACTGTCATTGAGGCCACTAGGTGCTTAAGGGCCATGGAAAATGTTGAGCAGCATCGTTGAATACAGACAATGAATCTAGCTTTGTTACGTCATCAGATTCAAAAAAATGTATGGATTCGGCCGTTCACACGAATACAAAATGTTATCGGATTCAAAAAAATTATTTCTGGGGAGCGAATTCAAAAGTATCCGGATTTTCAGCCAGATTAGCTGGATGCTTGCGGATGCAAGGCGTATCCTTGAAGAAGAAGTTGCGGATTAAAAAATGTCGGTATGTGGACAAGGCCATAGGAACAAGGCATCAAGATAACAGGTGGCAATATTGACTTTAGCAGCATTAAAATTTCTACTTTTTATCAGTTTGTCAGCAGCAAACTAATTTTACATTTTGGTGTGATATTCGATGTCTGAATTTTAGAAATCTGGTCCAAAAATGTTTGCGTGCTCTTGATCTATTACGACAAATATTGATAAGCGGGGGGGGGGGGGGGTGGTGTTGAATAAGATGGAGGGTAAGGTTCATTGATGATCAATCCACCAAAGATGATTTGAAATCTAAGAGTACAGGGAATCTATTTTGGCCCCATGCCTGGTATCACTATAGTAGTTACGTGCACTTCGTTTAGATGTAACAAATAGATGTACCTATATACTGGTATTGTATTGGATTGTACCTGTGTTTAGATAGCCTAGCCTTGTCACACATGTTTTACGCTGAACAAGCTTCAAGAGCGCGTGAAGGGTACTAGTGACTGTGGTCTACTCAGCCACTTTCACTCTGATTCACAGAGTAGGTTGCTCAGCTGATCGAACAGTCGAGCTCTCGTACGTCGTATTGACGGGTCAATCCATCATCATCATATTGGTATCTATTTTTGTGGCATCGTGTAAACAGCAGCGACATACGCATTGCAGATGTTATGCTTTTACCATTTGTGCAACTGATTTCAGTGAAGCTTATTTTCAGGACAAAACATCGTAATGTATTGTGTACTGGTAAATAAACAGCATATAACAGTAACCTTCTTACTTTTAATCAATCTTTTTCTATCTTGAGGCTCTCTCAAACCCTTATTTCAAGTTACAGGCGACGTTCTTTAAAATTGGTCCATTGTTAACCTTGACTGATGACTAATAACGACGTAACCTATTAGTGCAGGGTGGAATATATTCTCCACCACGTCTTTTGAAACGCTAGTACAAAGACTATTGGAGTAAAGTGCAATATTTGTTTCAGTTAAGTCTTTCTCAACTAAATTTAACAGTTACGCCAATGATGGACCTGGGATTTATTGGGTGTGACGTCGACGCGAGGTTTTATACCAAGAACAGGTATAGTTAAGGCTATGTCTGCCTTGCACGTGGCCGTTTTGGAAACGGTCCACATAAAGGCAGGAAAGCTGTTGCTTTGTAGAGAGGAAGAACTTTTCTTTTCATTGGCCTTTCAGTTAATTAGGGCACTGATTGGTTAAGGCAACACTAATCTGGCATTTGGAGTTCTGATTGGCTACTTTGAAAACACAATCTGGGTATTAGTTTTATTCCTTCTTTTTCGTGTTCCATTCTGACGATTTTGTACTCGGAGCAGTGGCAGACGAAAAACGCACAAAGATGTATCGTGACTTCGAGAAATGTTCATGTTCTGTCCCATAAATAAACTTCGTATAGGTGTAGAAACAATGCGGGGCTGATTGCTGCGAAACCACGACAGCAAGAATCAGCTTTTCCAAAACACAAATATGTTTATAGGTTATCAATTTCCTATCTTGGTTCTGATTCAGACAATTGCACTCCTAGGAGTGGCAAGTGCAAAAGCTTTCAATACAACCATGTTTCCGCCATTTCGTGCGATATTTACATTTTACCTGTATGTGAAACGAGAACGGTTATTGACGAGAAAAAGTAAAACTATTTTTAAGCAGAAAATACCCTCAGGTCGGGATTTGACCGCATTTGTACGATTTTACGTGGACTTTGTTTTCACTTGCTAATCTAGAAAGTAAAAATAAGCCTACGGAAATAGACATGGATAATTTTATTTCTTTACCACTTAAGCACTTTATCACATCGGTAAATAAAGATAAGGGATGTTTAAGGGTTAATTATGCGTGTGATGAATAGATTTATTCACATAATGCTTGTCTGTTACTTCGCCGTAAAATTTGGTTCCAAATAAAAACACGTGTACTTTTCCTGTTTTCGTTCGTGTTAAATGATTTGGAAAAGGTATGGGACCTCCATCCCTAAAGCAAACCTTCGATATGGTCCGGTTTACATTACATACAGACGAAGGTTTTCGCGGCTGCCATCTTGAATTCTTTCATTTACCTGGACCTCCCATCCAGGTCGAGTTTTTGAAAAGCTGTTTGTTTTGCACTGGTTCACTACACCAGAGCTGGTCAAGTGCCACAAAATGGCCAAATTTATTCCACGCCAGCAAAGAAGTTGAACTAGAGAAGTCGTTATGCAAGAGCTGGAACTGGCGAATTAAGGCATGTGTTAGAACAAAGTTACGAGTAGCATCCGAGTGCACTGAGATGCTTCCCTGTCGTGTTTAGCAGGAATTTAGTTTCCGCGGACCGTAAGGAGAGTCCTGAACATTCGAGAACATGTTTATGCACTGGAGTTCTTGTTTGTGGAGAATAGATATTTGAATGATGCCAAGCATAGAACCTGCCCATCCGAGTACCTGCTGAAAGGTGCCCCCAGATCGTAGACAATGATCTTGCTATTGTGATGTAAGACAAGGCAGAAACCAACCCAAATAATCTCGGAAACTTTGTAAGAATGGATTTGATCATTAAAATATAGTAGAAAAATATGAAATATGTAGAAATAATACGGACAGCTCATCATGAATCTTTACTTGTATAAAGTGGTGACCTCCTGTGCCTTTCTTTACGTATTTTTGCAAGCAGTATGTGGGACATACGGGAAACTCACTAAATCTAAGCTACGATCCAACAATGCGAGCAGGAAGTCATTGGTCTCCCTCACACGTATGGGAGGAAAGATATTACAAAAGAAGGGACAGAGATATCATGATGCAAAGCTAGGAAACTTGGCTGGGAAAGATAAAATCGAGGATATGCATACCGTCAGGAGATTAGCGAAGTGCAAAGTACGGGCGGAACATAGTTTGGAATCAAGATTTGTAATCTGTAAAGGAAAAAGACATAAAGTCTCGTCGAAAATTAGAAAAATTTTACGCGAGCTTGGAACAAGGCGTGATATGTTTCCTAATCAAAGTCAAGGGGGGAAATTTGGACCACTATACGGTAAGCCGATAACATCTTTTTTGGACGACCCCTCATTACCGCAACCCGCTAGTAATTCTCCGCACAGCAAGTACCCGGACTTAGGTTTATTTGACCCGGGTCTTCGAGGCGCAGGGCTAGCATCATCATCATCTGTGGTTGATTTGGCAAATGATCATCGTTCTACGGTAAATAATGAACCAGAGGCGCCTGGTGAGGATACACCTCAGTTAGCACCCCCAGAACAGCCCTCTGAGGACGTGCCCCCTACAGTTACAAAATCGGAAGAACCTAGCGAAGATCTTAAAAAGAAGTATGGGGTCGATAGAGAGGAGGATGATAAAAGTGAAGCAGATGATAAGGGAGATGAAGAAGTGGATAATAATCAAAGTGCGGAGGCAGAGGGTGACACGGAGAGCCCGGATGTAAGCCAGGAACAAGATGATGAAAATCAATACAAAGCGATGGAAGCAAGCAAACTCAACACTGGGGAGCTTCATGATATTGAAAAGTTCCTTCATGACGCCAATGATGGAGGGACAAGTGGAGGGACTGAGGGCACTATAACAGCCCCTCCAGGTTCCCTATTGGATGTCAATGGGCCAGTAGGACAACCGCAATATGCAGGGACAGGACCAGGAGAATCCAGGTGAGAAATTGTTTTTGAAAGGTAAAAAGTATTCAGTTTCCTATAGCAATTTCAATAGCATGAAGTGGAGACTAAGGCTTCTCTTGGCTCGAACAGCAAAGCTATTGTTCTTTTTTGTTGCCAAGGGGAGCATGAAGCCCCCAAAATTGTTAAGGCTTGCCCATACCATTAACACTTTTTGTCAGTACGATAAACCCCGCATAATTCAAATCTACCGAATTCGAGTTATCACACAATTCGAACAAATAGAGTGAAATGTTCAAAATCATTCATAACTCTTTTAGAACAATATAATGATTGGAATTTACAAATTCAAAGTCTCACCGAATGCGAATTGATTATCAAATCGCTTTGTTACAAAGCATGGTGGTAGTAGCAGTAGTAGTGGTAGTAGAAGAGGTAGCAGTAGTAGTGGTAGTAGAAGAGGTAGTAGTAGTAGGAGGAGGAGGAGGAGGAGGAATAGTTGTTGTTGTTGTTGCTGCTGTAGTAGTGGTTATTGTTATTGCCAAATGCTAAATGCTAGTAGTAGTAGTAGTAGTAGTAGTAGTAGTAGTAGTAGTAGAAGTAGTAGTAGTAGTAGTGGTGGTGGTGGTGGTGGTGGTGGTGGTAGTAGTAGCAGTAGCAGCGGCAGCAGCAGTAGTAGTAGTAGTAGTAGTAGTAGTAGTAGTAGTGGTGGTGGTGGTGGTGGTAGTGGTGGTAGTAGTAGTAGTAGCAGTAGCAGCGGCAGCAGCAGCGGCAGAAGCAGTAGCAGTAGTAGTAGTAGTAGTAGTAGTAGTAGCGGCAGCAGCAGTAGTAGCAGTAATAGTAGTAGTAGTAGTAGTAGTTGTAGTAGTAGTGGTGGTGGTGGTGGTGGTAGTAGTAGTAGTAGTAGTGGTGGTGGTCGTGGTAGTAGTAGTAGTAGTAGTGGTGGTGGTCGTGGTGGTTGTAGTAGTAGTAGCAGTAGCAGTAGCAGTAATAGTAGTAGTAGTAGTAGTGGTAGTAGAAGTAGTAGCAGTAGCAGTAATAGTAGTAGTAGTAGTAGTAGTAGTAGTAGTAGTAGTAGTAGTAGCAGTAGTAGTAGTAGTAGTAGTAGTAGTAGTAGTAGTAGTAGTAGTAGCTCATTGAATCTTTGTTGTTGTTTTAGAGCCGCGGCCATTAATGAAGCTGCACGAGAAAGAGAACAAGACGCCCAGCGTTTCGAACAAGAGGAAGAGACAGCTGCAGTTGAACAATCGGCAAGAGAGGCTGAGGCAGAAAATGCCAAAGCGCATGCAATTCAAACTCAAAGAGAAGTAGACACATTAGGGAAAGCAACTATGCAAGATACGACCTCTGAGGCTAATTCTTTAGGGATGGCAGGCCTTGCTACGAATGATGAAATGCCAAGTTCATCCCCAATTGGATCCAGTATGTACCAATTTTTAATATTATTGTGAGTCTGGTTGAATCTTAAACTCTTTCCAGCCACGCGTAGTTTATGTTAGTAAGAAAGCGTTCTAAACTAACCACAAGGACCGTGTGTCTTTCACAAATTGCAGCATTGTTGTCTACTCATTTTCTTGCCAGTATGAGGCTGGCTATAAGGCACGACTTTGAGGTTAGTTGATAGAATTAAGCAGCATATTCTGCCCTTTATTTGCCAAGCATCGGCTCCTACAAGGAAACAACAACCTCGGGTTTCTAAGGCCAAAAGCACTTTCTTGAAAACCTAGACTGTGCAAAATTGTATTCGGATGACCGCTGCCGTATAATAGGTAAAGCTAGGTCTGCTTTTCACTTAGCCAGTCCTTGAATTCGTAAACATCAAATCAAGAAAACCTTTGCTTTGCAGACAAAAAGAACTTGTCTTTTCATTGGGCCTTTTTGGTTAGCCATCCAGTTCCACAGACACAGATTGGTCAAAACAACACCAATCTAGCAGCCAGACTTTTAATTTCTTTCAACACACAGTTGGGTATAAGTTTCATTGATTTCTTCTCAAGTCCAATTCTGACAAAGTTTTTCAGTAATAAAATGTTTTCGCTATTTCGTGCTGTTTTATTGTTCTGCACCACCAACAAACTTTTCTTATGGTCCCACGCATTACATGTTTTTGAAAACATATACCAAAAGTGAATCTAACTCTCCTTGATAACAAAAGTTTAAAATTGATTTTGTAGATAGTCACTTAAGAAAACTCATATGTTGTGAACCGGAAACTCAGATGGAACGAAATGTGGAAGTGGGAGCAAGCAAGAACGTTTTCTCTAATCAAGTCGACATATGATGTTATGCCATCACCAGTCAACCCTGTCCGTTGGAAGCTAGACATGAATTAGAAATGTCGTTGTGGAAAGAGAAGAAATCTGAGGCAAATCCTTCCGCATTGCCATCTTGCACTTGAGAGGTACACCTGGTGTCAAGTATTGAAAGTAATTGGAAAGCTGTTGCTGCAGAAGATTAAGAATTTTTATGATGGAGAACTGCTAAAAGTGCAAAAGATTGGAAAGATGAACCTTCACAAAGCGGGGACAACAAGCTTGTCAAGGAGTCATTCGAAGACAGTAAGCATTGATGAGAGATGGAAAGGGTAGTGGAAAATCAAGATGGATGTCCTGAATACCTTGATCTTCCCACTTGTTTTAGCAAAACAACGACCAGATATTGTAATGTGGAGTGAAGAAAGGAAAGTGGGGATTGTTTTGGAGTTGACAGTGCCGTGGGAAGAGAATCTCACACGTGCAGAAGAAAGGAAGGACAGGAGATATGAAGACTTGTTCAGGGAGTGCAAGGAAAAGGGGTGGAAGACGGAGTACTACCATATGGCTTTAGGTTCCCGCTGGTATATTGAGCAAGGGCTGATCAGCACCTTGCACCATCGGTTCTGCTGTACGAACCCAGAGATAAGGATGTTTATGAAAGATGCACAGGAAACAACAGAGAGAGCATCAGTCCGGATATAGTTGATTAGAGAAGTCTCGGCTCGAAAGGTAGCAATCGACACCGGTGCCAGGTTACTACCTCCAGATGGAGGGGCCCCGCCACTTCAAAAATGCAGTCGAGGAAGAGGGATCGAAACTGCGAAGTGGTTCCCCCTGATGATGGTATGGCGCCCGATCCGGCTGCGGAGCTGTCAGCTGTAAAGCACCATAGTGGGTGTATGTCACTTCCACCTCTGGAAAAGGAAAACGTTTTTCTAGTAGTGTCTCACCAATGATTACTGATATAAATAAATCTACAAATTTGGAATCATTTCCGAGTGCATGACAGTTTATTAGAAGCTTGCAGATACAATGGGAAATTGCTAAGTACCTAAGCACTATCCAACTCCATTGTTGGAATGCTGTTGACTAACAAAACAAAACATAACATAAAATAATTTTGATTTTGAAATTCACTTTACTTGTAACTTTTTCTGATGTGACAAAAATCTTTTCGTCATGCTGAGAGAAAGTGATGACGTCACAAATCAAAGTTTTGGAAATAGTAAGATTTGACTCGAGATATCTAGAGGCAACTCTGAAATAGGCTGCTTCCCAAGGTACCATATCTGCAGTGTATGTAGTATTTAAACTAGAGGCGTTTGCATTTTTAAAATCTCTGGTCAAAACTCTGTTAGTATCCCTTGGTTCCTTACGATAGGAACCAACATCAAATGATAAGGTTTTGTGAGAGGTTTAAAACTTTGAAAGCTAATATCTCGGTGTAAGGACAGGGAGACACTCTTAATTTTAGCCATTTGGCATTGTTGCTAATAGGGTAACATGAAAATTGAGTATTTTTTCCATAATTGCAAATATTTTTAAAATCGTGACGTCACAGTTTCCCTCTCCCTCTGGATGACATTCCATTCATGTTTGCTATTCATGTTACTTATGCTATTCATGCTTGCAGTCCCCTCTCTGCCCTATCTCTCGAAACATAGTTTCCCACTTCAAGAGAGCAAATGACAGAGCACAGTACCTCCGGGATCGTGACAGACGAGCTCAGGGTCGGTTCGAACCCACGACACTCTACCACTATGCCACTACTGTTTTACCCTTTTATATCTGATTATTTCATATCCTCTTCTCTTGATGATGATTCCCAACTTTCCATGAGCTACTGACAGCTTCAGGGGCCGAATGGCTGCCCTTCCTATGTCAAGTCACATGGCGCAGAGAAGCTAATCTTCAAAACTATGGAGAAGTGGATGTCTTCGATGTCTACTTGTGGAGGATCGAGAGGTGATGTGATGACTAGGAGGGTCATTGAGGGTCATCTAGCTCAGCTGGTAGAAAGTGGGCAGCGAATGCATGGAGCAGAGGTTCGAGTCCTGGTGGTACTATATTTTAATCTCTCTAGCAAATCATTATTCTAATTATGCAACGCAACTAACTGGCATACCCGGCCTGGCCAGGTATGAGCTGCTATTAAGGTGTAAAGGGGGGGGGGGTCAAGCAATTTATCCCAAAAAGATATCCTGTAGTGGAAAGTTCCCATGCACTACTCTCGGCAAAGTTGACGTTACGTTTACTCGTTAAAACCCCTGTTAACTTTAATATTTTGTCCTCTCTCTAGTACATCATTTTCATTTATTTTTCCAGTTTGGTCCTCACTAAGGAATAGTTTCTATGCGACAACCCAGAGTCAGTTGGCTGAAATGGACCCAACTTCCAACAATCGTCAGAAAGTACACAAGCCACTCAGCGGTCGAACTGTCCAAAATAGCGCCGCCAAAGGCACACGTCTCAAACTGCAGCGACCAGCCAGTAGTGTCGGCAGAAAGAGCTTTGCCAAGACACCTGTTTCAGCGCGATCATCGAGAAAATCGCTAATCGACAGAAAACATAAAAGAAATTCAACCTTATACACAGGGAAGATAAAAAAATCCGAAATATCAAAAAGCGATGAGGCGCTGATCCCACTTGACGTCGTTCGTAATCTGTTACTGCAATCAAAGGATGTAAAAACAAAAGATGAAGGGAAAAAGAAACTTAACAAACGAAACCAGATCATCCCTTTCTTTGTTGGAGCGGGCATAAAACGATATAAAATTAATGGGCTACCTGGGCCATCATACGTTCCCGCTGTACAAGGATTCGGACCTAATAATTTTGTCCAGTTTAAGATGGAGTCCGGATATCCACCAATGGGGAATAGCAGACAAATTTTCCCGTCAACCTTTGCGTTCCCTCTGCCACCAACCCCAGTTCAGACATATAATTTTCAAGGAGATACATCGGGCAACAGCAACTTTATGGGGCATCCATATTCATTTTACAGTGATAATCGAGATGATGGAAACCATTTCCCTTCTCCTGTCGACCTACTTAATTATGGGGGAGGGGTCCCGGTTAACAAGATGGGGGCTCCCATAGTTCCGGTTGGAATGCCACAAGCCATACCCGTGGCCACTGGGAAAGGGAAAGGGGCCTTCAAGGGTTTTGTTTCAGTTCCTATTGTAGAAGCTATTTCGCCGGTGGGAAAGTCGCTTTCTCCTTATCAAATACCGTTTCCTAAAAGTACCCAACGTTCGGAAGCGGATGATCGGAAACAAGCGGCATTCGAATTCGAAGCAATCAGCTCACCTCAAATGTCCGTACCGCCTAAATTGTATAGAGACCCTTCGTACAATCCACGTGAAACGGAAGATTTTCACCCGGATGGATCTCAACCCTTTGATCATCCTACTAAAGCGGCATCGGACAGTTTTCGGGAAGCCGAAGAAGACACCGCACGTGCAAGAGACTTAGAAATGGGACACGAGAAAGGTGTCCCCGATAGTGCCGAGAATATTCGTGGAGAGGAAGGACAAGGATATAAACGAAGTAAAGAAAAGGAGAAGAGGAAGCACAGGAAGGAAGAAGAATCGCCAGGGGAAAGTATGGTCGAGAAAAAGGACGGAAAAATAGTATTTACAAAAGAACATATTGGATTTGGACCTATCACGGTCTTGGCAAAAACTGCAAAGTCGGCATTGGAAGATGATGATGACGATGATAACGATGACTAGCTTTTTGCAAGCACGTGGTACTCTGACCCTTGCTTTATTTCAATAAAAGAAAATCTCCTGTCCAGCAAACGATTGGATTGCCACTATCAGCCGACAAATTTTGCAGGGATCACCAACCTTGTTATTTTTGTTATCATTATTTCTGACTGGCATCTAGCTTCTAACAACACTATTTCTTTGAGTTAGGTTGCAGTTCAAGTGTAGTAGAATTAAGTGGCATTTGATTTGATGAATAACGATCACGTGACAGGTGTTCGTAAACAAGACAATTGCAGATCGTGGAAGTTTTTTTAAGTCTTAGGGACATGGAAAGTGTGCAGTGCCATGAACATCGCTGAGCTTTACGGTATATGACTTTTGATAATAACTGAGCTCACGAAGCACTCAGGATGAACATCGCATCACAGTATAAACTGAACCTCGATTCTAGTTTGCGCTTACACACAAAGGTGGTACCTGAATCTGACTGTAAACAGAGAATTCAAACCAACCCAGCTGACTTGAACCTTATCGAGTCTGAGTTCTGGGTGTGCTACACCGTCAAGAGCCTCCCAGTTCTTTCCCAGCCCTTCCTGATGGTTCTAGAAAGTTAGTTGAGTTTATTCGAAAGTATTAAGACGTACGGCAATATATTTCAAGGTTCTCGAATATCACAAAAGCATACTCATGAGTTGGAAATGTGTTAGAACTTTATCTCGAAATTTTTCCTAACGAAGTTCGAACTCCGTACATAAATTTCCCAGAAGGATCACAGCTAGGCAAGATTCAGTTTCTTATTAATATTCTGACGCTTGTCGACTCAGTTTCTTATGCATGTATTACACCTCGTACAATCTAAAGCTTATGAAGCTAAGATATTGTTTCAGTCATTAATTTGATTTTGCTATCTTTTCGTGTCTCTCTTTCCATAACTGAGAGACCTCTTATTTGGCCCACAATCCTCGTAATTCTAGCCCTCTCTGATTAATTTCAGAGGTAAGATAAGTGTCCTTGTTATTCCAGTCCCTCCTTACTTGATTAATCAATACCGAACGGAGTTGTCAAGCCAATTTGCTTTTTAATTGTGGCGTCATCATGCAGGACCCTTCGGATCTTGATGTCTTTTCTTGCTACTGTTATTTACTGGACCTGATTTGAGAATGCCACCTTAAACTAATCTCAGGATTGCGCTTCTTGCCTATATTTTATATTTAATGTATCGTAATGTATCCAAAGAATGTAAAAGTAATAAACATACAGACAGAAACAAACATTCAGATTCTAAAAGAAACTTAAATCCAATTGGATTCTGCAGCGAGATCGGAAGTCTGAACATCATTAGTGGCGAAGAGAAATTTGTCGCTGTGAAATAAACAAAAGTTGAGTAAAACAAAAGTCAAACTATAATCCTACTGATTTCACAATCCTTGTATATCCCTGTCAAATAGGCCAACGCCGTTTTCTCAATAGGCGCTGTCATAAATGAATGATTAGTTTACAGTCTTGGTGTCATAAGCGGTCAGGTAGCCCTTGGTCGTCAGTTAACGGGATACGGTATGCAAACATTGATTGTTCCAGGTGATTCCATCGTAACTTCGTCACTTGTCCTACATTTGTAATATTACGATTTAAGGTACTTTTGACGATACACTTTTTTAGAAAATAAGAATTACATAAATCGACCCTACCTTTATGATTCTTAATGATTCTTCAAAAATGAGCCTTGAATATTCTTACGTGATTCTTAAATTTCTCTTGAAAAGAAATAGTGTTTTATGGAGAGGAGCAGAAGAATAATTGCTTAGAAGTTTAAAAGGTTTTAATCTTTTGAACGTGTGGTTTCAAAGCATGAAAAATATCAAAAAAAGAACGTCTGATGTTTACCATTGTCATGTACATTAGATTATAAGACCTTTTTAAATTGTTGATTTGGTATTTTGAGCCTGAAAGATTCTTAAATATTCTTAAATTCTGATCCTCGTGATTCTTATAAAAAGACTGTACGCACGCCTGACTATTCATTGGTCATGTTAGATTCTGAAAATGATGCTTGGGCTATCAAATTCGATAAGGAGGCCACATACTGTAGATAGTTCAACGTAGACAGAAATCGATTTCTTAAAAACCGTAGATGGTGGCGCCATAGTCTAAAGCTGCGTTCACACCAAGGCTTAAAACGGTTTTGAGTACGGTTCAAGTCGGTTCAGACTGAGCAAGATTTTTCGTAGGTTTCAAAACTGTTTCAAGACAGAGAACCGATTTTGCATAAATCATAACTTACACATTGAGGCCTTCAGTTCAAGACGTTTCCCAGATATTCAGAAGTGCCATGAATAGGCCTACTTACCTTTTACGTCATTGCACAGAGGAGGTTAATAAATCGCACAGCGGAGGCAAATAAGTTCCACGACTTCCCCCCTAGAATCAGAAATAAGACTTCGACAATTCTTTCTATCCATTTCATACACGTAGAGAGCTAAGCTTAAAGAGCCGTGAAATAATTTAATCAGAAAAAATGGTAAAGAGTAGTGAACGTTTCACGACCTGGACACATTCAGAGGTCTGACGGTAAATATGGAGAAGTAAGAGAAACGAGCACAGTCAGTCTGCAGTTTTTATCCGCCATCTTGTCTTGGGAAATAGCATAGAGAGTGTTCTCAGTCTGAACCTTTCTCAGAACCGTCCTCAAACCCCTTTTGCTTTAAAACGGTTTCGAGTAAAACGGTTTTGAGAACCGATTTGGTGTGAACGCAGCTTAAGTTTGCTGTTCATAAGTGATCAAGCCGGTCAGGTAAGTTTGTTTGCCTTAGATACATTTAGGCAACGATACACTGAGCACATTATCTTCTGCAAGCCACCGAAATCATTGACGACTGTTTATTTGGACGCTTGTTGATCCTTGAAACAAAACAACCAAGAACACCCCGCAGAAGTAAGAACGGGCAGTCGAGATATTGCCTGTAAAGGAGTTGTTACTTATGATACCTAAGCTATATGTTTAGAATCTCCTAAGCAATATTATCTGAAGTGGCATTTTACCATCTACCAGTCGTGAATATACATCGCTGTTGCACTAATCAATATCTTATACCAAAGGATAAACTAAATGTATGTGTTTTGCAAACACTGAAAAAAATGGTCTTACTCAAAATTTTCATTTTTAAGATAACAACAAACTTGGTTTCGTAATAAGGGATTGGTAGCAGAAAAGAATGCCGCTCGAATTGCATGTGGACGTATTATCTGTAAACGACTTGGCGTAACTCCCTTTTTGTTGTGCTCAGGTCTGTATCTATGGGGCTCCATAAATGTTCATGACCCCTGACAAATTCCCCCCTCACTCGTTGCAACTGTATACGTCTTGACAGTGGATAAAAATTGAAAGGAAAATGCATTTGTGGCCCGTACTAATCGAGTGCTCCCTAGAGTGGTGAGCTGGATGGATGCTTGGCCTTGTTTCTTTACACACTTTTACTCTTGTCAATATTCAGTTTAAATGAATCACGAGTGACAGCAATCAAAGTAAAATTTTTAGAACAATTTAAGGCTCATTTCTAGGTCTATTTACAGAATAAGTTTACTATTATTGGTAAATATTTTCTTAAACCCTGTTTTCCCGAATTTTACTCCATAAAAGGGACTATTTTTTAGTAATATCCTGAATCATCAGAGGCTTAAAACCATACAATTTAAAGAACCTCAAAGTTCGATAAAAGCTTTATTTTTTTTAAGCAAATGACTGAATTACCCCGTTAAATAGTATCGTTAAACAAAACCCTCTGTAGATAGTAAGTTGCTAAATGAAATAGGGTTATTCCTATTTACCACATGTATTACTCCATTACATGACCTGTAAGAATAAAATAAATTTTGAAGTAGAAAATGTGATGTTTCGTTGATATTATTGGATTCTGATATTTATTTGAAGTGTATAAACGCCCATCAAATATCATATACAAGATGGCAAGATTTCTCAAATACAGTAGCAATCAGTCCACAGAAAGTAAAATCAGTTGATAGCAATTGAAAGGTTAGCGCCTTTGTGTCTATCAGTTGCTACTACACTATTACTAGTATGGTTTCTGTGCTAGTGGTCGCAACTCCTACTAGCCAATTTGTATAATAAGTAGCTTTCTCAAGGTTTCCTGACTGCTTCAAGAACAGTTTGTCGTAGAATATCTACAGTCACCGAGGCTGTTTTGACCAGAGAGCAAACGGTTTCCACACAGACACTCCTGGATTTTCTTAACCATAACCCTGGCGGATATGGTGCCATACTTGCCACGCTAGGCACTGTGCCTTGGCAAGGGTTTGTATTCGGAGTGCCTTCTCCTAGACAGGCTGCCTTTCAAGGCTACCGAGCCCTCTCTGCCCGCTTGCCATTTATACCGCGGACGGTCTCTCTGTCCCTATACAAACTTTGCCTATGGCTAGCAGAACTGCTCACCATAGTTACCTCCCTCGGGTGGGCTTCCCAGGGGGGAGAGCCTCGGACCCGCTGCATAAGGAATTGCTTACATAGTCCTGTGCCATAGGCGGTGGGCTAAGGGAGCTAGAGTAGCAAAAGTTTAGTAATTGCCTAATATCAACTAACTGAGTAGATCAGCTGAAAGCGGGACGAAATATCTCATTGAAAAGGGGAAGGAACACGCTGTATATTCCTCTCCTGCACATCAAATACTCTTCGCAATATATAAAGTGCCCTAGATTGTTTAATGGACGAACTTTCGAGAACGCCTAGTACTGTTTCCAGAATTAATGCCCAGCTAAAGTCACTCTACCTGTCAAATGAATCTGTCGGGAATTTTCATCAAAGAACCTCAATTTAAAAGGGATTCTGTAACTATATACCGATCTTGATATACGGTGTGATTCTCTACTATGTTCAAGGATTACCACTATAACCACTTGGCACTCATCATCAAATATGCACCCTAGCTTTCAGTGGCGTTTTAGCTACGCCTCACTCTCAAATATGCATCCCCTATGACGCTAAGTTGAACATCTATTTCTAGCAAAGAAGACACACGATCAATGTCGTCGTTAAAAAGAGACGGCCATACTACAATAAATAATATATTTTTAACACAAAAATGAATTCTTGTGAAAATGGCTTAAGCTTTTCTGGTGTTCATAAAACGCTGAAGAGATATCTGATTTGGACATCAAGGATATGTAGTGACGTAATACCCAAACAATAGACATCCTTATGTAAGTACCATCCAACCTGGATTCTAGGATTTTTGTTAGTGTCCAAGTTGTTGCTCCGCGCACAAGGACCGATTGCACAGTTGCGGGGAAGAAATTTCTCTTTAAACGAACAGAAAGATTGGATTTCCATATTGTATCCATTTTGTAGGGAAGCAAGAGTATAATCAACCCACAACTATCAAATGCATGCTGAGAAAGACGTAATTTACTAATCTCTCTTTCTCTTTGCTCGACATATCCTTGAGCAAAATAAAGCAAATACTACCCTTAAAATAAAAAATTATGGAAATCGGAAGGTTATAAGTTTTCACATTTTCTACCTCTTGATAGTTTTAATGATGAAAGTGTATGGTTAGTTTAGTGTGGAATGCCTTCGCAACTCATTCCCTGTGGATATACGCAGGAGTTAGTCCGGACACAGTACCGGAGTCAAAATTACGTGAATGAAAAATGAGGTAGCCGAGAGTGAGTGTGACAGATATGCAATACCCCCAATCCCTAAGCACTTTAATACAAAAATATACAAGCAAATGCAGTTGGGCAAGTGTTATTTTGCAGAGGGGCTCCTCCCTCTTTGGATACGGGCCTGGGGAGTGTACGCCCCCACTGCTGCCAGGCTCTTTTGTGCTCCTCTTGTACATTTTAAGGCGCCTGTAGTGCCAAAATTACCTCACTGAATGCATCTTTGGTGGTAGTAAAGACAGAGCTTTTCCATTAATGCTGCAATCGTCTCCACGTCACCCATCTCTCTAAAGACATTTTTGAGTATTATATCAACTGATGATACGATTCCTTGTTATTGATTCGTGAAATCCTTCAAATTCATTAGAGACTTAAATAATACTGGATTTCAAATCTTCTAACGCAGCGCAAAGAACTAATTCTGCGAAATACAGGGTCCATCCAAAAATTGTCAAATCGCCATTTTAGTTCTTTGAAGGCACGCTCCACCAAAGAAAGATAGTGTTTCTTCCCGTCATCATCAGCCAGTCAGTCAGTCAGTCAGTCAGTCAGTCAGTCAGTTAGGTAGCTAGTTATTTAGTTACTCAGTCAGTCAGTCAGTTAGTTAGTTATTCAGTCAGTCAGTCAGTTAGTTAGTTAGTTAGTTAGTTAGTTAGTTAGTTAGTTAGTTAGTCAGTCAGTTCAGTCAGTTAGTCAGTCAGTCAGTCAGTCAGTTAGTTAGTTATTTAGTCAGTTAGTCAGTTAGTTATTTAGTCAGTCAGTCAGTTAGTTATTTAGTCAGTCAGTCAGTCAGTCAGTTAGGTAGCTAGTTATTTAGTTACTCAGTCAGTCAGTTAGTTAGTTAGTTATTCAGTCAGTCAGTCAGTTAGTTAGTTAGTTAGTTAGTTAGTTAGTTAGTTAGTTAGTTAGTTAGACAGTCAGTCAGTTCAGTCAGTTAGTCAGTCAGTCAGTCAGTCAGTTAGTTAGTTATTTAGTCAGTCAGTCAGTTAGTTATTTAGTCAGTCAGTCAGTCAGTCAGTCAGTCAGTCAGTCAGTCAGTTAGTCAGTCAGTCAGTCAGTCAATCAGTCAGTCAGTTAGTTAGTTATTTAGTCAGTCAGTCAGTTAGTTATTTAGTCAGTCAGTCAGTCAGTCAGTCAGCCAGTCAGTCAGTTAGCTAGTTAGTTAGTTAATTAGTTAGTTAGTTAGTTAGTCAGTCAGTTAGTTAGTTATTTAGTTAGTCAGTCAGTCAGTTAGTCAGTCAGTCAGTCAGTCAATCAGTCAGTCAGTTAGTTAGTTATTTAGTCAGTCAGTCA